>JANRGW010023081.1:0-20332 GCA_024733675.1 Psilopsiagon aymara
CTCGGGGCGGCTCTGCCGTGCCCGGGGTGGGGAGGCTCGGAGGGGCCGCGGCCCTCAGCACCACGGAGAGGAGCGGAGCGGAGCGTGGCGCGGCCCGGGTGTCAGTGGGGGAGGAGTGGCAGGAGGGCTGCGGGGGCCGCGCCCGGGGGTGTTCAACCTTCGCCGCTAAGGAACGGCCGTCCCGATTTGTCCTTAGGGATGTGCTTACCTCGGTGGGTGCGGGTCAGCAGCAGCGTGCGCGCTGGGGCATGCTTTGCATCGGAAGCGGTGTGCACCGGGCGGGCGTTTGTGAAAGCAAGGTGGATGTTGACTGGTCACTGGGACCATCTGCTCACAGGCAGAGCTCTTGGAGTGATCTTGGTCTGATCAGTTACAAGCCGTGTTTCAGTTTCAGCAGGATACCCGTGCTCACAGCAGCTGTCCAGGTGTTACCAGCAATCCTTACTGTTCACAAGGCTCGGTTGAGACACGTTATGTGAGTGTTGTGGCCTGGATGCTGGGGTTGACATCACTGTCTAAACAGGAGGTCTATTTTCATTTGAGCTTTGCTAAAGTGGAGCCCTTTATCCACTTGCTGCCAGGCATGCCTCGCAGGACATGGCTGAGGTCGGTGCTCTCATGGTCCAGCAGGACCTGTAGCTGTGGGATGATTTACTCCCATGTCCAAGGCTGGATGTGCACGTTCCCAGGAGTCAGCTGTATTTTAAACTGGAGGGAAAAGAGTTACAAACGAGGTTTCAAAACTCCATTTTCCTTCTTAATTCAGAATGGGATTTGCTTTGTTACCTCACACAAAACAGAGCTGGATCCCGTCATTTCTGTTCATTAACATTTGCACTTGATGATCTTAAAGGTCTTTTCCACCTGAATTGATTCAATGAGTCAATTCCCATGCCTCTTGTTTCTTCTGGTCTCCATGGTGTGTCTTCATTTCACTTGGAGATACTGGTCTTCCCTTTGGCTGTTGTTATCCAGGGAGTGCTGATACTTCTGATCTGCTTTTCTTTCCAGCTGGCTAAACCGGTGTTGGGAAAAAAATAAAGGACACGTTTGTCACCTATTTCATGTTAACAAAAGGTTTTTCTTTCAGTCTTTTCAGCATGGGGAAGCAGGCTTGAGAGAGCAGCACAGCAGTTTTAGTCATAAGAACGCAGTATGGTATATTCATGTACATGTTCCAAACAGCTGTGTATGATTTGCAATGTGAAACCTATGGAGCCAGGCTGAGAGAGCGGGGCTGGGTCAGCCTGGAGAAGAGAAGGCGCCAGGGAGACCTTAGAGCAGCTCCAGTGCCTAGGAGCTACAGGAAACCCGGAGAGGGGCTTTGGACAAGGGCAGGTGGTGACTGAACAAGGTGGAATGCCCGGGGGTTGGAACTGGACGAGCTTTAAGGTCCTTTCCAACCCAAACCATTCTGTGTTTCAACAGTTTGTAAGGACATGATTCTGGGGGGAGCTGCAGACCAGGTTTTTTCTGTTGTGCTTGGCAGAAGCAGAGGTTTCGCTGCACAAATATTGACTGAGCTTCCTGCTCTGCACACAGTGAGCAGGAGGTGTAACCGTGCGTGTGATGCGATGCCATCTGCCTGCTTCCCAGGTGCGGTGTAAACCGACTGTGTGCAGCTGAGCAAGTTGTTCTTTGGACAGTATAGCAGGGCATTTCCTTTTTCACTGTGCAAGAAAAGACATTGACAATTTAACCATGACCGTTCGAACCGTCCGCAGACACTCAACACCCGCCTGGGCGCGTTCCTGTGTAACCTGCTCTAGGTGGCCCTGCCTTGACAGGGGGTTGGACTGCGTGATCACTTCCAACTCTAGTGATTCTGATTCTGTGACACTGAGATACAGAAAGCTACAGATATGTAACACATAAGACTATTTTTTATATGGAGATCAGCAAGAAAGAGAGACAAAATACATGTTGGCAGGTTGCTGGGTGTGATATACCTGGAATTTGAGTGGGCTGTTTTTAAAGTTGCAGGATGGAGTTAGGAAAAGAATTATCCAGAAAAATACGGATTAAGAAGTAAGAGAGTGCCTGGGTGGGTATTGGCTGTGTAGGAAATATACTCCAGCCAGGGGAGAAAACTTGAATTTTTGGAGAATATAGTGGAAAGCCAATAGGAAAATTCAGGTATTCCATAAGCCTAAGAGCTGAGGGCAAGGAAATTCCACTCAGCTGTGTTGTGGTGTACAGATTACAGAATGTGTGGTCATGGAAGTAGACCTGGAAGACAGTAAAGGAATGGCACTTTTCTTTTGGCTTGTTTTTCATGGTAAGTTGTATAATTTGAGTCTGTCTTCATTGTTTCATTCATTTTTCAGCTTCTAAAGTTGGTGGTACTTAGTGCATCTGGGAAATGCTTGTTTCTTCATTCCCCAGAGAAGTCCACTGTACCCCGCAGAACCTAGAGGGCTGACGAGGGAACCTTCGCCTTGCCTGGCTCTTCTGACCTTGGTTAGTACACCAGCAAACACAACAAGCGACTTGACCTCCCTTACAACAGACAGTGGGTTGGTTTTCCATCTACTTTGAAATTCATGCTGTTTGTAATACCCTGTTAGAGCAAGCAGTATGTGATGTGGGTGTCCTACAACAGAGACAGGTTTATTTGAAAGCATAAACATAGAGGGAGCTGGAACTGATTTAGGTTTAACTGCAGCTTAGGAGTCAGATCTTAACACCCTTTTGTCTTTTCATGTTTTCATTGCATTTTTCATTTTGTATGCCCAGTAAGACTATGATTATCTCACTGATGCATTGCATTAAATGGGCCCCTGAATCTCAGAATAGTCCTTAACATGTTTGGATGTGTGAGATTCTCTGTTTATAAAAAGAGACAATGCAAAACTAACTTTTTTTCCTAATCTTGTTTAAGGCTTCTATAAAATGGGAATACTTATTGCAGTTCTTGGAATCTGCTTCAGCTCTTCACTTGTAAGAGGACATTCTAAGGCTGTGACAACATCTCTAACTACAAAGTGGTCTTCAACTCCTTTGTTACTTGAAGCAAGGTAAATGTATTGTGCTGGTTTTTGTTGACAAATCAATAAGCTTAGAGGATAAATTAATGTGTTCTCTGTTTCATTTGTTTTGAGTGCTTTGAGTTCTGGTCATTACTGACTTTGGCGGTTATAGTAACACTCACTTGAACATGATCATTGCTGTGCTTGGGGAGACGGGATGAGTATTTTAGAGTAGCAGTTTTTGCTGGGTAAATTCTTTCATTGTGCATGAGAACAGTAATAGCAATGAATAATTCCACAGTGTTTTTTTACCTTGCGAAGTTTTACCTACTCAAAGCACTAGGACTGAGAAGTTTAGCATAGTCTTATAAGATTCCATAGTAGAAGTTTTTTTACTTCAACTATGTCTGTAGGTTACTTACCTGCTGTTGCTTGTGTACATTAAGCTTGAGTTTTAACTGTGTTCAAGGGAACTGTGCATTGATTATCTAAAGTCAGCTTCTTTGGTAAGAGAGTTGTGCAGGTCAGCCTGGGGGGATTGCTTTTACAGCACTAATGACTTTTTTCCCCTCTCTTTTCTAAAGACATTGCTTAGAAAGAAAACATGTAAAAAGACATTTTAAAAGAAACAGAGAGCAAAATGCTGTCTTTTCACTGCTAGTCTACTTAGCACTTCAGAAGTCCCCGTCATTTCATTCTGCAGTGTTCTCATTTGGAGATGTCTATGTAAAATAGGACTTTTAGATGTCTGTGGGTTTCATTTTGTATCACTTAAGGGGTAATTCTTAATCACATAAGAATTCTGGCTGTTATCACAGATTGGTTCACATGAGAATAGCTGAGCACTGATGGATTTTGTTCAGATGGGCACAGCTTTTGGCTTTGGGATAGGTGTGTCCCTGGTGAAATTACTTTTTTACAACCTTCCATATAGAAGCTGAAGTTTGAGGACTGAAAAATCCTTAACCAATAATACACCAGGATTTAAATACCCCATCGATGGAAGACGTTTTGGGGGTAAAAGGTCACCCTAAAAGACTGAAAGAGTAAGCATATAATCAAAATCATGTGTCAAAGGCTCGATATATCCCCTAACCGTTATATTCAAAAAAGACTTTGGGTAGGCAGGATGGTTCATCTGGGAGAAACTGCAGAATGATACAGCACTGCAGTGTAAAATCATTCCCATTGTTCAATTTACTTAGCCCAGCACTGCAATTCATCACCCAGATATTCCAGGAGTACTTACCACCTCAGGTGAGAACAGATAGAAATGAACACAAAAGCTATTGTGGCAGCCAGTGGGCTCGAAATCTTATGTTATAGCATCCATTAGCAGATGAAGTGTGTTACAAGTTTAGACAGGATAAAGTATTCGTTCTTATCAGTGTTTAGAGAATTGTTTTACTATTTAATGTTGTATATCTGCCTCATCATATGCTCAGTATATGGGGAATTACAATATCATGATTTGAAGCTGTGGCTTCTCCTTTTGCCTATTTAAAAGCAAACAAACCCGCCAAGTCCTGTAGTTCCAACACACTGGAGTTTGTTGCAGCAAAGTAAACAAAAATGTCTGTCTGTCATAAAAAGCACCTAGCAAAGGAATACTTTAGAGGGGAGAGCTCCCAGGGTGTAGGCTGGTATCTGTTAGTGGTCTCTGAGAGATTAATATGTGCCTTGCAAGCTTCTTCTGTGTAGTCTGTGTTAGTCCTGGCCTGCAACTATTACTTGGTTGGTTGGGGACTTTTTTTACCTTTCCTAGTCTGCTTTTTCCAGTAACATGTGATTGTGTGGTAGAGGTGAACATACAGTAGGAGCTAACTGTTGTAAAGCTTTACAAAGTATTACAGTTGTACCTTGAGAGACAAGTGCTAGATGCAGCTAACTCAACTCTTCTTACTCAGTGAATTTTTATCAGAAGAAGGTCAAGAAAAATTCTGGAATTTTGTAGAAGCCAGTCAAAATATTCAGACATCTGAACATGATGGTAAGTTTTCCATGCTCTTTTTTTCTGGATGATGACTGATAGATGACATGGTGGGAAAACAAACCACAATGTTTCATCTTCCATTGTGTTCACATTGTAGAAGTCAAATGAGGCCTGATTTCAATAATGCTTTTAGTGCAAAGTGCTCAAGGCTTCTGAATGTCTGTTTTGACAAAAGCTGTAGTGAATAAGTTTGAAACATGTTTTGCTTCCCAGTTTCTATTTCAACATGAAATATTAACACTATAAATGCTTTTTCTCTGTGTTTCTATGCATCAAACTAAATGGGAGCTCTTCACCGTTTCCTGCCTCCCCAAGGCTATGTTTGTGTCCTCTGCAATGTATTTAAGTGTACTGTCATGGATTTCAATTGAAGGTCACTCTCACCCATCTGTAGAACTGGCTGTAATGAAAATTGAGGAGGAGTGGACATGTGCATATTTACGATTACTGTCATGGGCTTCTGTTAGTATAAATCACAGATAGTATGAAAAGCCCCTCTTCGATATGAATATGGTATGGAAAGAAACTGCTTGTACTCTGACTTTGCAGGTAGTGATTACGCTTCTTACCATGCAATGCTGAAAGCAGCCTGCCACGGTCTGTCACCTCTGCAGCAGAACTTGTTGAAGTTTTCCTTGGCTTTACGCTCTTATTCTGCAACCATTCAAGCTTTTCAACAGGTTAGTACACGAAACCCTCAAATGATTTGTACAGCATTACCTAAAGCCCAGGAAGGAGCAAGCTGTGTAAGGAGACATTTGAGAGTGTAAAAAAATATCCCAAACTGGTTAATTGTTCATACATTTGAGCAGAAGACCAGACGTATCTACTAATTTCAGTGAGTGCCAAATTTGAGTCCGTCTGCTTAGAGCAGATGGAAGAATTGGGATTTCAAGATGTCTTTGTATCATTGATGCCTGCTGCACTAATAACTGTGTGAAGATTTGTATGAGGATAGCCTGTGGCTTTGTTGAAACTTGTGATGCTTCTACTGCTTTTCCTGTTATTCAGTTGTATTTAGTTGAAGGTAGTGACCCACGAATATACAGCTCTAATGTTTACAACCTGTAAGTATAAGTTGTACTTTGTTCTTTCTCTTGTCACATTATAATGTGACTGATTTAAGTAATACCAGAAGACCTCTTCCTTTTTCACCTGGAATCATTTTGTCATTTGATGTTTAACAAATAGAGAGGTTTCTGATGTGTAGTGCAAAAGAGACCTCAACCAAAAACCCTACAATAACCCTACAATCGCAAGCCTTGCTTTTTGTCCCTGGAACCAATATTACAGTTAGTAGTCTGGAGAAATATTCGTAATAAGACTTAACTCTCAATTTTGCAATTTCTGCCTTGCATTTAAACGATGTAATAAATACCAAAGAAGTACTAGTTTAGGATTTAGGAAATCAAAGACGACTGACTGCACAGAGTGCTATGCTGTTATCATTGTTGCTTGTTCTAAAGACAAACATTCAACCTACTCTATCACAAATATTTTCATACAGATAGCAGCAGATGAACCTCCACCAAAGGGCTGTACCCTGTTTTTTGCTGTGCACGGGGATAAGACTTGTGAATTTGAGTCGCTTGGAAACCTTTTACAGGGAGCTTCAGAAAGGTATTTGCTTTTACATCACTGGATTAGCACTTAAAATTTAACCTAGTTAGACTTACTGCTGTCAAGGGATTGTAATAAACTAATTGTTTTCTACATTCTTCAGTGCTGATTTACACTGTCTACTGCTTGCATACAAGTGGCAGTCTCTTATTTCTTATTAATCCAGATCGGAATGATTGTTTTCATATCACTTGCTCCGATATGCTAGGAGGAGGAATCTGCCAAAGCACAGCAGGAATTCTCAAGAATATGTAAAGCCTTTAGTATGTTGGGTGACTAGAAAGAGCTGGGCTACACAGTAAAATGATGGTTAATATAACAGAGATGGTTTCATGAATGGCTTGAAACATGCACAGTATTTTTTCCCTGTACGATTTTTTCAGCATTGACAAAGAAAACCATTACCACATGATGTAATACAAGATCAGATCTCTTTACAAGAACACAACTTCACTTTAGCTTTCAGTAACAAACTATAAAATGTAATAACCTCTTTAGAATAAAACAAAACCAACAAAACAAAGCCCAGCCAAACTCACACTCTTAAATTTCACTTTGTCTCCATAGTAATTCTGGTAGTTTGGTTTTTGTGAGCATGCAGGGGTTTTGCTCAATGTGTAGACACCTATAGCTCACATGCTATTCTTTGAACTCACTGGGAATATTTCAGATACTTCATTTTATTTTAGACAAAGTTTAAATACGTAAGTTGAAAACAGTCATTCAGTTTTTTGTTTGTATAGTAACTAAGGACAGGGTTGTTGCTCCAGTTTGAGTTCCTGGAACGTTTGCTCTGTAAGCCTTTTATTTTTCCATACAAACTTTATGATTCAGCACTCGGGGCATTTAAGTTAATTGGAAGTTTAAGGGAAGTGGTTAGTTTTTAAAACAAGGATCACGTTAGGTTTAAAACAGCACCTTGCTACTTGCTTCATTTTCATACATCCATTTTTAACAAGCTTTATCGACATGCATCAAGTACTGCCAACCTTGATAATCTGTGTGAATGGCTTGACGTATGTATTCACTGAAGACAGGAACAGTGATTCAACATGAGAAATAGAGATTTTGTTTCTTGCACTGGGTGAGGAAATGCTGTGAAGCACAGTGTGCTAATCTCCAATGTTTGCTCTTAGGCCAAAGCCATTTTTGTTCAAAGGGGATCACAAGTACCCAGTGTCAAACCCTGAAAGTCCTGTCGTCATACTTTATGCTGAGATTGGCTCAGAGGAGTTCTACAGAAACCACAAGAGGCTTGTTTTAAAGGCTGAGGCAGGAGAAATCACTTATGTCCTCAGGCACTATATTGCTGTAAGTATATTTGTGCGTTTTAACAAAGGTATCTGACATGGAAAGAGCAACTGACCTGGGTTCTGAATAAAGAAAACTCACCAACTTTGTTCCCTTTAAACTGACATTTACATAATGTGTTGCTGCTTGGTATCTATTTGGAATACTCACAGTTTGTTTTCTATTGCATGTAGCTGAGGAATACATAATATTTTAAATCTCCTGCTTTTTTAAATAGAAGGATCATTTGATTTACGAATGCAGAGTTAAACTCCAGATTAATTACAGGCTTTAATCTAATCTTTGCTTCACCTATATCAGACTACAGGAAACAATCAGATCTTTCCACAGGCAGGCCACTTCGTTATCTGATCTGGAAAGCAAGGACTGACCTGAAGGTACCGCTTTCAAATGAAAGGGGCTGTTTCCACAGCAGATGGTTCTGTAATAATACAGAACTGCTTACAAGTCCTAATGCATTTTGTCCTGATTTCCATCCCCCTCCCCTAAATAGCCCATCACCACTGGATTAGAGCTTAAAACTGTATTTTGAAAGCTCTGAGAAATTCGACTTTTTTCCTGCATATTGTTTAATACTGCTAAAACCTGCAGTGTAGCAGTTAGTTAGTAGCCAGACTTCAATGCAAAATAAGCATCAGCTCATTCACTTTTAATGGTATTTGCACTTCTAATAAAGTCATATACTTGCATATGCCACTTTACTTTTAAAAAGCTATTTATCAGTGTTGGATGGAGTACTTACATTCAAAATTAAGTGTACTGCACAACAGATCTATGTACAGTTGTGGGACTCCTGTATACTTCAGAATACTTTTAACAAGGCATCACATTTGTTTCCCATTAAAAATAGAACTAATTATATATCTCTACTGAGTTACTGACTTACTATTTTTCTGTAATGAATGTTTCATTTTTGAACTCCACAGCTGAAGTTCCTTTCCCTCCTCTTACTTGATTTGATGATGTGAGTCTGTCCTGTCCTATCTGGCTTACACTGAATCCTGAAAACATCGTTTTACGTTGTGGTTTGCAGTGGTTTTCTGGTCCACGAGATATCTTTGCTCACTGAAATGAAAAAAGTTCTATTGAAATACAACAGGAAATATAATATTACAGTGTATTACTGCAGAATCATTCATTCTGTTTTCCTCACTTCTCTATTACCAGTTATGTCTGAAACGTATACCACCTAGAGCTTTCTTAGCTTTGGGAAGAGTCAGCTTTTCTTTGTGCATCAAACCAAAGAGTGGCAAATCTGCACTGTTTGCTTTTCCTTACAGAATCCCAGTAAAGAAAAAGTCTACCTCTCTGGCTATGGTGTGGAGCTGGCTATTAAAAGTACAGAATATAAGGCCAAGGATGATACACAGGTGAAAGGTGAATTATTATTTTAAGTATGTTAATGTGAACATCTTAATTTTTCAAATATAATTTTGTATGGTTTTTACATTAATAACTGTTTACCTGAATTAAAAAAAAAAGGTAAAAACCTGAGCGTTGCAATGAGCACAGTTTAGTAACCGAAATAAAAGTAAAACATGATAATAATGAGGGGGACAAGGGATAAACAACACTTGACAACTAGAACATCAGTGTTTGCTCAGCATTATTCTTATACTAAATCCAAAATACAACACTGTTCTAGCTACTAGAAAGAAAATTAACTCTATCCCAGCTGGAACAAGGACAGGCTTTCTTCCAGCTCCTGATTCTGCAAATGTTCTGACTGTGCAGTCTTTTATTCATGACTGGTTTGCCCAGAAGCAAACACTCATCAAAAGGTTAGGATCTTGAGTGAGACTTTAGCATAAAACATGTAGACTGGAGCTGGCTTCTGTCCAGGCAGTCAGATGATTGTGCGAGTCTTGCACAGATTTCTTTGTGATGTTTAAGCCCAGAATTCACTTCACTCAGATGCTATTATTTTATCATGTTTTTTGGAGCTAAAATCAGGGCTGTGATCACAACTGAAGTTTAGCAGTTGCTCTATGAAGCTGGCATGTCCTGAAAGCTCCTAGGTAATGGTGAATTCCTCTGAAATGCTTAGCCCTCTGAGATATCCACGTATTAAGCTTTTTCTTCTCAATAATCTAGCTTTGTTTTATTTCAGCTGTTACTATGTTCATTTGTAAAGGTAATGTCTCTTCAATAACGGTTTGAAAGTTAAACCTGAAACTTGCCCTTTCCCTCTTCTTTTTGGTAACTGCAGTGTAGTTTCGTTAAACTAATCAAAATGAGCGCAAGAACTGTTTCTGAACAGGTTGGTAACAATAGTGTTGTCTTGTGTGTTTACAGGCACAGATGTGAATGCTACAGTAATAGATGAAAATGACCCTGTTGATGAAGTGCAAGGATTTCTGTTTGGAAAACTAAGGTAGAACTTCTAAGCTGTTGATCTCTGTCATACCAGAAAACAGGCAGAGATGCTGATGTTTTGCTCTATTATTATTTTGTAAATGTCTGAGTTACTCATTGATATAAGCAGCATACTTTTCCATACTTTAGTTTCTTTGAATTAGCATCCAACTCTCTTTTAGGAAACCCAAGAAATTGTTTTACCCTCGTCTCCTTTTAGGCAGTTGTATCCTGACTTGACAGAAGAGCTGAAAGAGCTTAGAAAACACCTTGTGGAAAGTACCAATGAAATGGCACCTTTGAAAGTATGGCAGCTACAAGGTAATCTGTATGAAGGTTTCATTGTTGTACTGCAAAACCTTAATGCAAACTTATCTTCTTGTGTACTACACAGAGGAGCTTGCTAGTGGCTGTGCACGGTGGAGAGAGCTTGACTGTAAATTCCTGCACTGGAGAATTCTGGATTTTCAAAAGTACCTTTGTAGTGTCCTGTTGAAATAGCTTTTAGAAAGACTGGTTCACAGGACTTCTGAAGTGAGGTCTGCTTTCTATACTGCGAAGTACAGTAAGCCACCTGCTCTTAACATGACTGTCTGTATGATCTGCTAAATGCAGAAAAGGAAAGGAAATGTGAAGTTTCTTTCCATGGTCACATGCTTGGTGTCGAAAGCTGGGATTTCTCAACACCAAAGAACAACTGTATTTCAAAAGCATCTGCATATACAACTCTGGCCTGTTTCCCTGGAAATTATCTGTAGAGGCCTGTGGAAAAGCTTTTTGTCCTCTGGAAAAAAGAGTGACTGGCAATGCTGAAACTACATTATAGTCACAGAGAATCTACTTGTATCCAACAGACGGCTGTTTGTATTTCTAGCATGTGAAACAAGTACCCAGACCCCTTCTGAAAGGCAGATCCTCCCACCTCACCCAAAACAAAACGGTGATGGTCTGGACTCATTGCAGCAACCTGTGGACAGGATACATTTTGAAGTGTTCCTTACTTCAAGGCAACAATTAGAAGTTGAATACAAGGAAGAAGATGTTTTTTTTTTTAAAGGTTCTAAATGTGCAGATAGAAAACAAATTTTCATGGGTAATAAATAAGCAAAGCCAGTTAAAAGCTGAAGTGAAGATGACTCTGCACTGCCTTGTTTTCAGTTTACAGTTCTCAACTTCTGTTTTTCACTTCTAGATTTAAGTTTTCAAAGTGCTGCTCGCATTCTGACTGCTCCCCCTGTGGATGCTTTGATGGTAATGAAAGACCTGAGTCAGAACTTTCCTACTATGGCCAGGTAACTTTAATTATGAGTTCTAGGAAGCTTTCTTACTACCTTTTTCCTGAGACAGGCAGCATTGGGTTAGTGTCCAAGTTTCCATTTGGCTGGAAGCAAACACTGGGGCATGTCTGTGCAGAGAAGTTCTTCAGCCTAGGGTTACAAAGAGGATCTCTTGCAGTGTTTTTCTTGGATGGCAGCTGATGTGGACGGGTGGAAAATTTACAGAATTATCCATGGTATTTTGTTGTGAAATGCTTCTGAACCTTTTGCATCAAGTCCACAAGAATTTATTGGGTAGGTTTTCTCTTTGGTGGCTTTAAGGTTTATCCATTCACTAGTCTTCTTCTGGATCTACTCTGCCAAACTGCCCAGTCAGTCTCATGTCAGAGATTTATGTGCAATCCCACTGTTTTTTGCACTTTGTCCGTGTCTTGAGCGTATTCAAATTCATTTCAAGAAATTCAGTCATAATCTGGCCTGCCCAACCACTCTAGAAATATATTTCTTCTGACAAATGACATGACCTGGGCTGTGAAGATGATATTATAGGAGCTCCTCCTTTTTGAGTAGGTGGAGATATACCTGAAAATGAAAAGAAGTCGAATTCTGATTTCCCACTAACTGATGTTAAGATTTGCCCTATTTATAGCTTCTTAAAGTAGGCATTGCACTCTCATTGTGCTTTTAGTCAGATCTGTAAGCTGTACTTGCCTATTCTGTGATGATGCAATTACTAGATACAATAATGCAAGGAAAGGAATGAGAACCCACCATGAGGAGTGAAATCTCCCTATTTTCTGACGCCAGCCTCCAAGTCTACCTTTCTGGCAGCTGCCCACTTTTATTATAGCTAATGTGAAATTAGACATTGCCAGTTGGCATGTGGTTCTCATTTTTATGTTCTGTTGAATTATAAAGTGCAAGGAAAAATACTGCATCCTACAGTTTAATGGTACCACAAAGTGCAAGTGAGTGCAAGTCTTTATACTAGGAGACTAAATATATCCATAGAGGAGGTATGAAAAATAAGATAAGTAGGTATTTAATCTATCCATTAGATGATTCACAATGTGATGTTTTTATTTATGTAGAGCCATAACGAAAACAGTTGTTTCTTCGGAACTCAGAGCAGAAATTGAAGAGAACCAAAAGGTAATGCTTCCACAAAGTAATACAGTGCTTTTGCACTTATGTTTTAGTATAAACTAAAGCTTTGAAAATAATGATTCTATTTAAAAGTTTACATTTTGCTGAAAAAAATTGAGCTGGTATTTTCACACACACCTGTGTCATAGTGTGCACCTGGGAATTAAAAAAGTGGTGGATTTTCAGACATGGGTTAGGAACATAATTTAGCTTGTATGCTCAAATATGAATATATTGGTCATAATTTCTTTGAGTGAGATGACTGTGTTGTGGAATGGTGATATGGGGTTTTGTTCTCAGAGCTGCCCCTACAATGGTTGTTCACAGTAGTCAAGCATTCTGATAGTTATTTGGAAAGCGCTTGTTCATGTATATGAAAGTGACCTTCTGTTCTGTATCTGGATTAAGAATCTGGTACCTGCGTTTATTTATCCTTATAAAATTACCTTTCAATACAATGAAAGTATTATGTTGTTAACCCTGGAGGAAAAAGAAAACATACAGCGCAAGTGTTCTTAGGATTTCCATGCAGAGTGCCTTAATGTGATCTGCAGGCTGGGACTGGGTAAAAAATGAAGCAGCAGAAATTGTGATCCATGTGTCACATCAGTCTTTATTTTGTTTCCAAGTTACACATTTGTAGTGATGACTTGCCAGCAAACTTTTATAGAGATAGTACGTTTCTTGTGCCTGCTGGGTGGCCTTCTTTCAGTCTCTGACCTAGTTCTTATTTGAGTGGTAGAGCAGATGTGTCAAGTCTGAATGCCATAGCACTACTTGTCCAGGGTAACAGTTAAAAAGAGGTTGGTTTCAAGTTAGGTTTTGATTGTATTCTGGACTTCTCCAAAGCACCTAGATATTAGAAGCATGAGTGCTTTTTAGTGGAAGTTGTTAAGAGTCAAAATGTAATTACATTTTTAGATTGTTTTAAAATGTCTGAGCTAGATGGAATGTACCTTGTCAGAAAGCTATTTAGAAAGCAGATATATTAAGCATCTTCTTACAGTTCTGAGAATGTAGAAGAAATGTAGTTCTCATTGCTCAATTTGAGATGGTGCTTAGATACCTGAATTCACTGGTGTTTACATGTAAGTCACAGAACAAAGTTGAACCCTTCTGCCATGGCTTAAATTGATTTATATTCTGTGGAGGAAATGGTTCCAATGCTTTGAGAGTGAAACTAGTGAAGGAATAAAATTTAACAGCTATCCAAGTTAACTGTACATGTGCTTTGAAACAGGAACACAGAAAACCTGGGCTTGTGAAGGACCTGGAGGTCACTGAGTAGGCTCTGGTGTTGCAGAAAAATGCTATAATAGCTCTGTTGTGTACTTGGCATTAGCAAAGCACTGGCAAATAAAAAAGTAGCCTGTTGGGAATTTTCTACAGGCTTTTGTACAGCATTTTGTATTGTTAAAATACCCCGGTAGTGCAGTCTGGATAGAGTGAAAAATGCAAGTTCAAAATGGCAATGAAAACAAAGCCAAACAACAGCTTTTACTGTATGAGCTATGCTTATCTATTTGTACATTTCAGTCCCACTTGGTATTAATAGGAAAAATACAAAGTATGTTAAGTACACACTTACATCTTTGTTTAACATCTAATAAATGATATTTGGCTAGTCTAGTAGTAAATGCAGAGTTACCTGACATCTACTTACATGGAGATTCCTGTTCTCAAAGAGAAATCCCTTGTTGTTCAATAGCAATAAAATCAGAAAAGAAGGGATGCGGTTTGACACTGTCGTCTGATGTGGTCCTGGAAGGGATAAGGTATAGAATGTAAGTGCAAACGAAAGCTACCTGGTGGCTTTTCTGTTATGTGTTAGATCAGACTGGTCCACAGGTAAATCCATGATTTTGTGGATTCATGTTTACTCAAAGTTTAGATCCAGATCTGGCTAGATCTAACCCTGCCCTTTAAAGCTATTCTTTGCATGACTCAGTTTGTGTGGGTATTATCTGATAGTGAAGTTTACTGCTATTAGTAAATTACAGTTTACTATATAATTATCCACAAAAAGATATAATTTAACACTGCATGTACTCAGCTCTTCTCTGGGAGTCTTTGTATTTAATAAAATACACAAAGTCTTCCCAATTAGATGCTGCTTTCCTGTTCTTGGTACTTCACATGGTACTTTAGCTATTCCTCTGTTTGCTTTGCTCACAATCCTCATATTAGTGCTATTCAGTGTACAAATACTATGTTTCTCCTCCAGTGTTCATAATGCCTCTTCGTAGTATTTTGTAACTGGTACTGCAAGACAAGAGCTACTGAAGAAAGCAATGCTGCTTTTCAGGTTTTAAACATGCTAGAGTTGGGAAATCTGTTTCAGGAGGACTGTGTTTTATTCACCTCTCTGTGATGGTGCCTCAATTCGGGGACAAGTACCCATTCAAATGGGGTATTGCTTAGAGGTACCTGAAAGAAATTCCAAAATATTGGGAAGGCTTTTTCCATTGGTGTACTTCATGGTTCTGGGGAGGTCAGACTACAATGGCAGCCATGTACTTGATGACATACCCACTAGATAGGCCTTAACTGCTACCTTAAACACAGTAGTTCCACTGGAGTACCATGCAATATCTAGCGGTTTAAGTCTATTCTGTATGTTAAAGAGTTAAGACAAGTATTTTTAATTATTTCATCTGAGTATATTGAAAAAGTCAACTCGGGGACTTCCCAATGCACTGCTGAATCATGTAGAAAGAAACAACTGATTTAAGTATCTATGCACTGAATAGTTTCAGTTTTTTCCTCTGCTCAGATGTGTGCACAGTCAGGAAAGACTGCAGTGGAGAAGCAATGTGATGGAATTTGTAATGCTATAAAGGAGATAAAATCCACAATTCAACACATTAAACACTCTAGTAATGATTTTTCTGTGCAGAGCATTCTTCTAATGATTGTCTACTTTCTTTCAGTATTTCAAAGGAACGTTAGGATTGCAACCAGGAGATTCTGCCCTGTTCATCAATGGACTACTTATTGATTTAGACACTCAGGACATATTTAGGTAGGAATGTTGTATTTTTTAGAATAATTTTATCCTATTCAGTAGCTTGCATCCTGCTTGTACATGGATGATAAAGACTTTGAGACAGTTTAGACCCTTCTTCACAAAGTCTCTATCCAGACTAGGTTTAATTGTTAAGTACTGAAAAAAGCAAATTATGGTTCCCTCTCTTATGCAAGTGCATTTCTAACAAAAAAGCTGATGTGAAAACTGGAATACCCTTGAAGACTGGAATGAGAAGTCAGGTTTGTACTATTCTTTTTATCTGTGCTGTGAATAGCAAGATTCTGGTCTCAAAAGACAGTCAACACACAGGTTTTATTCTGAAGATACCAGACCAATTCTCAAAGGATAAACCATTGTAAATTCTTCATCTGAAACCCACCCTCTTGGTTAAAGTTCATTCCAATAATGTGGAATTGAAATTACATATGTATATCATGCTTCAATTATTTCCTGTAGTTTTCCCTAGAACTACAATGTAATTGAATATGTTTAAGTTAGTTCAAGCTTCTTAGAACAGTTAGAAATAGGAAGAAATAAGAAGTAATGCACAGACATTACCCCTTAGGGTAAGAGCAAGTTATTTACCTTGTCTTTAAAACTCATCAACGACTTTTCTTTTCCTTCCAGCCTGACTGACATGCTGCGCAATGAAGCCCGTGTTATGGAAGGCCTGCACAGCTTAGGAATTGAGGGGCTTTCCTTGCACAATGTTCTGAAGTTGAACATCCAGCCATCAGATTCCGACTATGCTGTGGACATCAGAAGCTCTGCTATTTCAGTGCGTATGGCTTTTTAGAAGAGAGATTTTATGTGTTGTTGGGCTGTTCATGGGAACTTGAGTTCTTATCTCACCATCGGCTCTGAAACTGCAGTGAAGAAAAAGATGTAATTAGCTCTTTCTAAAAAGCTCAACATTTTATTCATAAAGATCTCAATAGAGTGTCTGATCTGAAAATAGCAGCAGGATATTTTCAGCATATATATATATCAGCAGGAGGACTGTCAATCATTTAAATGCCCGTATTTTTCCCTCAGTGGATCAACAATCTTGAAGATGACAGTCGGTATAATTCCTGGCCTTCCAACGTGCAAGAACTGCTGCGTCCCACATTTCCAGGCGTGATCAGACAAATCAGAAAAAACTTCCATAACTTCGTAAGTAGTCCTCACTAGAAATGAAATGGGTGCTGTTTTATCTACAGCGGGGACATTAGCTTTCGCAACTTACCTACTACACATATGCTGGATTCTCTGTCACTTAAATATGGGTTGTTTTTCTAAAAGGTTTTGTCCTACTTGCACTAGTAAGTTGTGGCTGAGATTCACAGGTTACTGAGCATGATTTTGGCATCTATTAGCTGCCAAAATTTGCTTCATCAGTGGAAAAAACTATCATCTGCTGAGTGAGAATTCAGTGCGTTTCAACTTTGTGGTAATACCTGAATCCTCAAATTGGTAATTAGTAGCTTCCAGCCAGGGTCAAGACCAACTTCAGGTACTTCAGTATGAAAGCATTCTTGCACCAAGACTTTAAAAGATGGTCAACAGCCCTCAGCTTAATCCTGGGCGTCCTTATATTCCCTAGGTAAACTGCTTAAAATCAGATCTAATAAGGATTTCGTAAATTATGTACTGTAATTCATGCCTTGTGGCCCTATATTAAAAAGGACTCCAGTAATTAATGGCAAATAGGGACTGAAATCATCTCAAACTGGCAGTATTAATGCATTGTCTTTTTCTCTGGAGTTTAGTACTTCTGACATTGAAATTAACGATAAAAACAACATCTGGTATGAATAAAGGGCCCTAAATTTATTCTGATTGGCCTGGTTCTGCCTGGCTTAGGGGTTGCTTTGAGAATGTCTTACCAGCAGCAGCTCTCCAGGGGGCTGAGCAAAGGAGTGCTGTATTCCTCAACTCCAACAGATTATCTCCCATGCACATCATTAAGACTGCATTAATTAAGGGTGGATTTGTGTACTCGCAGAGGCAAAAACTTAGATGCTAGCGTATACTTGGGGAAAAGATACAAAGTACATAAGAAGTCTGGTCTTTTCTTGTTAAAGGAGTGGTTTAGACTGGCTGTTTTAGTGAATGGACTTAAAGCCTTTAGAAGAAACTATTAAGGCCTCATCTAAGTAGGACTGATGATAATTCTGTGCCGAGATGTGAATGAAGCTACCTCTAATCAAAAACTTTTTAAGGGACTAGAATCTTGTCACTCACAATTTGTATGCAGGTGCTGATAGTAGATCCTGTTCACGAGACCACTGCAGAATTACTGAATGTGGCAGAGATGTTCTTCAGTAACCACATCCCACTGAGGTAATTGCTCTGTTTTAACTGGATTTTTTTTAAGTGTCTTTTATTTTTTCTGACCTTTGCAAGTGTAAAATTCCCATTTCTAGAACACTGTAGAAATGTTCCATGTTTTGCACTGGTGGCTGGGGAGGGCATTTACTAAGTATTGGTTCTTATTTCATTTTTAATATAACTTTTGCTATTAGCAAAAGAGAGTTCAGTTTCTTTAACAGACCAAAAGAAACTTAAAGCAAGTACATTAGATGGGAAGAGAGATGAAAAGCAAGACTCTGATGGGACTCACTGTTAGAGATTCTGTGTCCTAAGTTTGATTGCTGGCCTCTGTGCTTGAAATCTTATCAGTCTATTCCAGAAAAATCCTTTGTCTAAGAAGCTGATCATAGCTGACAGTTGTATGCAGAATCAGTGATTTATTAGTATAATAGCTTAACCATCTGGGGATTTGTTTGATTGCAGGATAGGACTAGTCTTTGTGGTTAATGACTCAGAGGATGTTGATGGACTTCAGGATCCAGGTGTTGCCCTCCTTAGGACATACAATTATGTGGCACAAGAAATGGACAATAATTACGCTTTCCAGACTGTCATGTCTGTAAGTATTCATTTAAAATGGAAATTAACACATTAACATCTTCCGTGTACTTGAGACTATGTTAATGTGCCAATATGCAGATAAGGGAGGAAATTCTGACTGTTAGCATTCAGTGTACCTCTGAACACTAGTACCACATAACACATGCTGCTCTGTGAAGTGCTTCTGACCTAACTTTAACAAGCAAGATGAGGTATAATATGACACTTAACACTTATGCACATTTTTCTGATCCTGCTTCTTTGCTCATTCTGCCAGTGAGTTTTAAACTGCTCTATCCCTTCAATGTTACAGTTTGTTTTAAACAGTTCCTGTTGCATACTTTTGCCACATCAAAGCATAATCTATGTGCTAAGTAAATGCATTTTTGCTTGTGGTTTGACACTGTTGTACTAATCAGCAATCTGGAGCATACCGTAACTGTAAACTGATGGTGACCTTAAGAAAACGATTTTTATTCTCATTTGACTTGATAGTATTTGCAAGTCAAAGTAAAATCTTGTGCCTTCAGGAAGGAACCGGTTACTTACTTTACATGTGAGGTCTGTTATATTGTTTAAAAACATGTCTTGGGTTCTGAAGGGAAGGGAAGCGCTCTGGATAAGCTTTACCTGAGCCTTTTCCCCCTCAAATAACTTTTCTAATTAAAGATGCAAGTTATTACGTAAAGAAATGCATTATATTTACCTCCTTCCAGTCTCACTAGAATGACAACAAGGTAAAAGCAAGATAATTCTAAGCACTACAAGTACTTAGGAGCTGTTATTGCAGCTAATAAAATCAAATACATGTTTTGCAGTCTGGCTGTTAATGCCTCCTTAAAATTACTGGAACACAGATGGCAGGTCAGCTTACCTCTGATAAGGACAGACCCCAACAATTATAATAATAACACATCATAAAATAATAACAATTTACAGTTGCAGCTGTAAACTTGTATTTGTATCCCCCTTTCAGATATATAACAAAGTAAAAACAGGAGATCAGCTCAAGGTGGAGCATGTGGTTAGTGTTCTTGAGAAACAGTATCCTTATGTGGAAATCAACAGCATTCTGGGAATTGATTCTGCCTACGATCAAAACAGAAAGGTAAGAATTCAGGAATTAGAGGGGTTTTCACTTTGATTGCTTCAACACTGATTTAGAAATATAGTTACATGCAATTTCTTGATTCAGTTCTCTTCCGAGCCATGTACCTGCTTTGTTGTTAGATTGGGTGACTTGTAGTAATGCTTCAGTAGTAATTATGTTCAGCACAAAGCTTTATATACTGTAATGCATATTTTAATAATCTTCATGTATAGCACTAAAACCAAGTAGAAACATGTTCTTAAAAACTAAAAACCTTCTACCCTGTCTTATATTACAACTGCATTTGCTTCCATATGCAAAGTCAGGTTTCCTTTTGTGCATTTTTTGTTACTACCAGAAAGTGTGCATTGGAATTATCTTGTTTACAGTCTGAGCTTATGGAATAGTTTGCACTACTGTATTATGAAGTAACTTTTTTTTCCTTTGAAACTCTGAAAGACAAGGCCATCTTGTACATATAAGATACAGAAAATGTCTTACATACTGCATAAAATTCGTATTCTAAATCATAGAATAGCTCGGGTTGGAAAGGACCTTAAGATCATCCAGGTCCAACCCCCCTGACATGGGCAGGGACACCTCCCACTAAACCATGCCACCCAAGGCTATGTCCAACCTGGCCTTGAA
>JANRGW010023083.1:0-16280 GCA_024733675.1 Psilopsiagon aymara
GGAGGGGGGGGCGGGGGGGGGGGGGGGGGGAGGAAGAGAAGGTGAAGAAGTACATTATTAAGAAGTTCAAAAGGGAACACACAGACTGGTATGTGCTTGCATAGAGATGGGTAGATAGTAGTCTTGCAGAATACTTTGTTCTGTCAAAAGATGTTTTCCAGTTGAGCACATAGCAAGGTTTAATCTACTTTCTTCTAATTAAAATAAACCAGTAAGAAGGATTTATGAAGGTCTTTAGAAGCACACTGACAGCCCAAAAGGCATGGGATAAATTTTATCTATTAAGTGTGCATGAGGAAAGAATGACAGAGCATGGTACAATTCAAACTGTCTGTTTCTGAAACCTTGGCTTTAAATGTATCTCTTGAGAAGAAGGGGTTTTTTTTGGTACCGAGGATACCTAAAGACTGTATTGGTAACCATAAGCAAGATGTTTCACTACCCTGAATATGCCTAAGATACTAGCTTGGTGAAAATACTCTAGATACACAGGAAGCAATCCCACAGCAGTAAAGGACAGACAAATGAGGTGCTCTTCCTTCTACATTTCCTTGGCTTATAAATCTTGTTCTGCTTGTGCTGATTTCCACACTGTACATACATGGCCCTGCAAGCCAATGACCTTTAGAATCATATTTTTTGTAATTACATGAAACTATGCACGTACCTCTAGCATACCACCCTGCTTTCTTAAGAGGACAACCACATGGGTTCAATCTCAGTTTCCAAAGTCCACGTACCTCAGTTTTTTGGCACACTTTGAACTGACCCTCAAAACCTCTTCCAGGGAATGAAAAGAGAGATAATAAAGGTTTCTCCTCATAGCAGAATAATGGATATCACTGCCTTAGAGCAGGCTAAAGATAATACTTTCTAAAACACTATAGTGGATGATCCTTCTTGTGAAATAGATAGCATAACTATTATGATGGGCTCTTGAGGAAGAAAGGATGCAAGGAGGAGCTGGACTTTAGGCTGATTTTAGAGGAAGAAAACCTTTTTTTGTATTTTGGCAGGTCTTGGTTTATTCTTCTGCAATATAACACATCACAGAGTTAAATGAATACAATTCAGGTGAAAAATTTTCCCTTCAGTGATCTGTCCTTCATCAGTATGAGCCATATTAAATGTAAATGTGTAATGTAATGTCAGTGGAAGGACTGAACAAGCTCTCTCCTTGCAGCAAATTAACTCCTCATTTAATCTAACCACTCCCAGAAATCTGAGTGGCTACAACAGACCTGTACTGAGCTTTCTCTGAGTCAGAAAGTGCTGTTTTCCATAGGAATACATTCACTAATTGCTGTTTTAGTGGCTTTCAACTCCCAACTACAGGGATGGAGCATGAAGTGCGTTAATCTCATTTGTTACAAACCCAAGAGTCTATTACAAACCCTCATCGAAGCTGAAACCCTCACTTAGTTACAGCCTTACAGTGTCAGGCTGAAAAAATACATACACAGTAGAGAAGGCCACACTATTATTATAAACATTGTCCTCCAAACATCACTTAAATCACTTTAAAATCACTGCAATCACTTAAAAAAGGCATTGAATTTCACACCCGCCCCAAAAGTCTTAGAAGTATTACTGCTAGTACGTGCTCCATAGCAGAGGGGGCATTTCCCCACCGTGTATTCCAGAAGCCTGATATTCCAGCCATCCCTTTAAGGCTCCTGGAGGACAGCTTCCTTTCTGCTCCTGGTTTGCCTTTCCAAAAGCCTTATAAAGTAATATCTGTGAATTTCTGAAGAGTCTGTTTTAGACCCAGCAGCAAATGTGTAACTGGAACTCAGTGATCCCTTGAGTTCAGTGGAGAATGTGGGAGAGTCTTAGGCAATTAACAGTCTAACCACATGCTTCTGCTGCATGGGGCTGACAGCCATTCATTAGAACTATGGATCACGCTGTGTGGGCTGCAAAACCACAAATTAGAAAAGACATAGTATATAATTAGCAAGGGATTAATTAGAAACTGGCTTAATAGTAAGCTGGCAAGTTTACATTTATGAAGAGAACTGAGTTTTATCTTAATTTTGAGGGCAAGTTTGAAAATGTAATCACCTCCTTTGGAAAACCAAGTCATTAAAAAGGACAAAACCTGAAGATCTTTGTCTTCTGAGGCAATGCGTGCTTTCCTCACCCTAGCAAGCAACTTCATACACCTTTGAAAAGAAAGGTTTTTTGGCTTTGGACAGTATTTTCCAACATTTCAAACCTCATGGGCACTAACTGTTCGTCTTCCTGGACTCACATTGTATGACAACATGAAAAACCATCTTGGCTCCTGAAGTCTAGATGCTCAATTAATCTCCCCTTCATTCTGATTGCAGTAGTGAACTGAGTGACTTAGGGTTAAAATTCAGCAGACAGAAATACTACTTGCATGTGAATCATCGCATGCACATATATGGAATGTACTGCTATGAACCTGGAACCGAGTTTCTCAGCATGTAAGTGAACTGAAAGAGTAACAGTCCCCATGCTGATTTAGTTTAATCTACAACACAGCATGAGATAAGGAAGGAGAACTGGCATCAGGGATAGCAGTGGTTAAGCTAAATGTGCAATCATCAATCTTTTCAGGACCCTTTACATGACTTATTAGTGTAAAAGGCAATGATACAAGCTAGGCAACCTGACATGAGCCTCACAGAAATGCCACTATTTTGATTCAGCAGAACTGATTGCACAGGAGTCAGAACAGTGTGAACTAGGTAAACACCTAGTGAATACTTCTGTGCTTGTAGTCACAGCTGCTTAGACCATAAGCACATACCTAAGTAACTATATGAGTTGCCTTATATGCCTAAGCATCAGGATGAAGAGGTTGGGATGGGTATTTATATGTGTTTTCAGCACTGCAGTACTTCTTTCCGAAACAGGAAGAAACAAAGTCCAGTGCCTTGTCCTAACTTGAGGTCTAACTTGAGCCACCCTCACACTAAGGAATATCAAATTTCACAAGCATTCCCACTTAAAGGACAGTTTGCAAAGTAAAGCACTGCTATGAGCAAGTGACAGTGCCTTAACACAAATACTTTGGTTATCTGACAATCGGTAAGTCATGGAGTCCTAGGGCAGCATTCTCAGCACATGCAGCAATGTGTTTACACATGCAGGGCTTATGGAGAAACCTCTTCAAAGTTTGCTACTTGGGGTCATTGTTAACGCCAGCGCTACCCAGTGTTTGCACAGCAAGTCTTTGAAGCTGGTGAGAAGCAGGCTGAAGCTACACCGCACAATGCAAATGCTACTTTCTGCTGAGGGCTTAGCCCATTTAAGCATGAACACAGATCATTTATGTTTTATGAGATCAAAGTTCCCCATGTATGAATGCCAGGAATTCTCTGCTCATGACAACTGTAGATGTTTGTTATAGAGTTGTTGGTTTGGTTTTTTAAACTAAACAAGTGTGTCATTGGTTTAATTCTCACATTTTCATGTTAAAAACTATCCACAGAAACAAGTAGTTCCTAACCAAGGGAATCATAAATGAAACTTCAAGGGCACAATACAGTCTCCTGTATTGGAAGAGTTGGCTTGTCCTCTGTATTCACTGAACACCTTATGGTAGCAAAGTTTCTCTATGTCTGACAACAGGAAGCAGTTGTACTCTGCAGTTTGTTACAGCCAGGGCTCTGCTAACTTTTCTAGGGGAACTTCTGAACATCCTATTCTGGCATATCCTGACCTTTTCCGTGCTACAACCTGTGCTTGTTAGCACCAGGAATTCCAATATTAGAGAATATATAGAAAAAACTCTCACAATCTTTTTTCTTACCTAAACTCACAAGAAAATCTTGTACTTAGAAGTTAGAAATAATTAGAATAATTAAAAAAACCCAAAGCTTTTTCTTGTAAACAAAATCAAAGCTATTTCGTAACTAAATGATAAATTAGACATAGCAGGCTACAAGGTATTAAGAGGCCCCCAAAATATATTAGAGCATTTGATTTGAAACAGTGATTTCCAGAATTTGCTTATCTTTAATCCTCAGTTGCCTGGCTCTCACTTGTACTGTAAACTGGGAAGATGGCTTTGTTTAAAGGCCACCTGCTGTGCCTGTGGATATCACAGTGCCACTTCTGAGCCTTTGACTTCGTCAATGCAGTTCAAATGGCAGTTTGCAGGCAGGAGCCAACCCCAGTGACGCCTCTGCCTCTGACTTTATGCTGGAGGAACAAGCTAGGTGATGTTGGTCAGAAAAGCTCAGTGTGTCTGACAGATGCTTTTGTGTCTAAAAAGAGACACTGAATGCAAGTTATTCCTGAGGAATCTTGCTTACTAGGAATGGGTTAGGATTAGGGTTGAGTTTCCTCCGTGGATCAGCCCAGCAGAAAGCTACCATCACAAGCTATAGGAACAGCATGCTAAAGCTGAGATCTGATTATGCAGAGTTAGTTTACCCACACTCTGCATACTATTCTGTGTCTAACCACTGTTAAAACACATTCTAAAGGCTACAGATTTATGGAACCGGATGAAAGGAAATCTTCCAGAAACATACCAGTCTTATCACAATATAGAAAAGACTAGAACCTGTCATTTTTTGTTCATGAAGTGCCCATGCTAGAAGATGTTTCTTGCATCACTTACATGTTAATCTAGTCCTGGTATTGCTACCATGGACCTTTAAAACCAACTCTTTTTCCTGGTCTTTATAAAATGGTACCTGCCATTACCCAGTTTAAATGCTGCCTCTTGTCTGAAAGGGCTCTTACACCTCAGCTCCTGCTTTCATATATTGGACTCTCACATTATACCTTCTTCACGTGTTTTAGTTGACCCTACTTGTTCTTACTGAAATCTTCACCTTCTCTTGTCCCTCTGCTGCCTCTTAAGCCAAATGACCCCCTTCTCAAAATAAAACCCTTCTTCAGTTCATAACTTGCCTCTTCCATATTTGTTAACACTCTTAACATCAGACAGAGCATAAAACTTACATCACTGAACTATAATGTAGAGACTGTGTCTAATACAAGAAACCTGATACTAGCTTTTGCTCTTTAACTCTAATAAATATTTTGTTATTTAATTTTAATTCATATTAATTTTTGCTCCTAAGTGATGATCTGCATGTTCAGTAAGTAAATACTTGCACATTTAATCAATATAGCAAAATCCAATTCAAAAGTAGTTAACATTCTAAGAGAATTTTCCATGACAAAGGCATTGTGGTATGGATGTCAGCCACAGCTACACTCCTTTGTCCATCTTATGGCAACAGAATTAAGTTCCAAGAAAAATGGATGCATCAAGACACTGGAACAAAGGGGAAGGGAACTGGCATGTAAGGCATAGCATATCTGCATATTCAGTTAAAACTTGTTTATGTTTCTCAAACATCTGTTATCCTGGTAAATGATACTCTAAAGTATCTCTAGCATTAATACATACAACAGTTGTACCTTGGAAGAGCAGTGATCTTCCCCCACTTCTCTACACAGAACCTTCTTGGACCATTGCTCCCCCGTAGAGAGGCGAATCCTTCATAAGGTATGCTGGACGTGCCTGTAACAAACTGCCAGCACAAACAAAACATCATGGATATTGAGTACACAGATGGTGTGCATTAGAAATGTATTTATATCAACAAACCCACTAAAGTCCAAATGCTTATGTAAAAGCATTTGTAAAATAAGAAAGTTTGTGAGGCGCAAATAATAAATGCCACTTTAAATAAAGGATAAGGAAAAACAGACCATTTCACGACAGGACTCTAGAAGAGACAACTTATCAGATTAATTTCCTTCAAAGATTTCTCTTTGAAAGAGAATATGTAAATATTGTAGAGTAAAATACTATTAATACCAAGTTACCTAAACTTAGGCCTAAGTGAGTTTTTCTCTACTGTCTTTATTCTGTATAAAGAGGAACTACAAAAAAGTAATAATGGCTTTGTGTTATACCTTTTTGCCTCTGTGGATTGCAGTGCCTTTGTAAACCATTATTAAATGCTAAAGAAAAAGACTAAATTTGCAATGTTAGGTAGAATGTCTAGTGACATTTGCTGAAATGGTGTTTGTTGAGCAAATTTAGTTATAGCCTGTCATGAACTGATCAAATGTGGGTTTTGACAGATCAGAGGCTACCTAATTTTTATACCTCTAGTTATGAGAAACAAACTTTTCACTAACTGATGTTATAAGAACATATAAACAGACATCTCTGGCTCTCTATCAAATGAGATGTCCCACACTGCTATTTACAAACCTTTTTTATGTACTTAAACAGAGTAAAAAAAAATCCTTCATCATACACATAAAGGTACCTCAGTGATCAGATGCACATTCTGAACTGTTAAAACCATTGGATTTCACAATAGATGAAGAACATGCTATGGTTTGGGGTGTGGGTTTGTCTGTTTCTTTACAGGCACAATGGATGTAACCCAAACTGCAAAAATTTAACTTAGCAGTAAACCCACATGCATCAGTACTTTTTGAGAGGTTTTTGTACGGCATCAAAAGGATGTCTGGATTCTCCAGGCTGGCTTAGTGAAAATGGAATTGGACTAATTTTCAGGTTTTCACCATTCTTTTCTACTTTGAGGCACTGAAACTTCCATCTAAGCTTTCTCCTTCCTAAGCTGTACAAATATTATCCAAATTTCTACCTAATGATATAACCAATTACAGTTTTCCTTTTCAGTCTTTACTAGTCTTAATGTACTTACAATCAAACAAAAATAAGGGATTCTTGACATCAGATACTTTATCTTAAATGCATATTTTAACTTAGAAATCTATAAAGATATCTATGAGTGTCAGTCACTTAAAATTATTACAGTAAGACTTTGAGGATTGTCAGGTTCTTTTCACTGTCCAGCATCACCATCAATTTTGGATGTCATATACCTGGATGGGACTCGTGTAGAACCTAATTTTAATGATGCGCACTACTTTTACATAGGTCAGCTGATTTCTCACCTGTAGAAGTCTTAGTCGTTGTTCATTGTTGAACCTCTCCACAGCAGCCCAGAACCACCGAATTACAATGTGATTGTCATGATAACCTGTTGAAACAAGAAGAGCCTTCACACCTCTAGGTGCCACAGAAGTGGTTGAGAGTATAGTTAATAAGCTTTTCCTAGTTTGGCCCTAGTCACAATAATGCCATATTTCTTATCAGATAGCAGCAAAAGACAGGAGGTGAAAGAAAAGTCTTAAAATGTTTAAAAATCTCAAAGACAGAGAATTAATTTACTATGACAAAAAGGAATGAAATCTCTTTGGGAAGCATTTCTTCCATTAATTAATCACTAACAAGAATGCCAAATCTTGAAATAACACAATGCTATGCTTTTTATATATCTAAATCTGCAAATGATGCTGCAGTCATCTCTCTCAAAGTAGTTCCCAAGTCTTCTATTGTCCTCACACTATCTCAACTACCAGCATGCAGTCACTGGGATTAATTCTGACTTCCTGTCTTCTTTGAGAGCAGAAAAGAGGTAATTCCTACTAATAATGGTTACCATTCCATTTGTCTCCAGTGTAGGGGTGGCACTCTACTAGTGTGCAGGTGTGCACACTGATTTCTGTGGCTACAACTGCTCTGTCATGCTGTCTAGACAAGAACAGTAGGGGAAGAGCTGCATGGGGAAGCATGAAGCAAACTACAATGGATAAATGACCTTCTGAACCTCAACACAAGCTTAACCACAGAAATTCAAAGACACTACAGGTGTATTTCATAGCATGGTCATTTAATGTCTTAGAAACTAGGCAATTCCAGGCCCCCCAACACTGTCAGTAATCAAATGAAAATTAAGGCTACCTCCTCTGTACTCTGTATTATTTCTCCAATCACTCAAGTCAATTTCTGCTGTTCCAGCTATAACCAGTTCCAGTTCTCTGGCATCAAACACAGAAACGAGCCTCGCATCAACCACCTGTGAAAGGAAATAAAACGCATAGCACATCTCTTCATTTACCAATCTTTGCTTCCCCATAAAAGGCTTGTCCACTACTAAAATATTTATGAGGTCACATTACTCTCATGAATGGAAAGAATACAAGTTTTCTTTCTTTTTAAAGGCAAATAAATGGACGTCTTTTTCTTACACCGCAGTTCTGTTTAGTTTGATTACAGGATCATAGTGAGTGGGAGGGAATTTTATTGGCAAGCAATACAGAATTATTTCAGGGCAAATTAAGTTCAATACATTCAACTTAATTGTCCATTTTAAAATAGGAGAGAGAAAAATACCTTGAAATACACTCGGTCTGCTGTGTTACATGGTACAGCATGCACAAAACCCTCAAAGGCCCAATGAGGAAACAGATGTGTCACTTTAGCAAGTATTCACTGCTGATCATACAGATAGTGATCAATGGTACTTTCCAGTTTAAAGTACATGCACAGTTATAGGTTCAAGTCAGTGACTAACTTTTCTTTCTTTACTCCCCCCACCTCCCATGATATCTGTCAGGACACTTCTGATTATAGATGAATCTGGTTTCTGGAACTCTGTATTTGGGAAATGTATATGAGGAGAAAAATATTTTGGGGACATAAAGGAAGAAAACTGATTTCATTTTGGAGTTTTTTACCTCATAGAAACCACGAACCAGACTTTCTGTTTGTTGTACAACACCTCTCTCAATTCTCCATTTCACCATTCTTTCTATATATTCTTTCTTGTTCTTTTCAGTGACTGGGATGTTGGCACCTCCTGGCTTTAGTTCCCGTTCTGTGATCTTAGGGAAAAAAAATGACCAAGTGACAACACAGCATTATACAGACAAAAGAAAGAATTGTAATTATGTATTTTTTTAAGCTGAAGTAATTCCTCAAGAACACTAGCCAGGAATGACTTTTGTAAACTGGAATATGTGACATAAGAGAACATCAAGCAAATCTTTTTTTGGATAAAATAATATTTGAAATCCCATTTAGACTAAGATTCTTCATATTTAGTATAAAGAATAAACTGAGAAGAAGAAACAATCCTTATAGCGACTAAACTACTGAAGTCTTCTAAATAATATTGCAACAAAGGTGTTGTAATGCCTCTGAATGGTAACTCTGCTGCAGTTAAATTCAGGTAAACTACCTCCAGCAGAGCAATCCAAAAGTTTGGTATTTCAGATACACTCCAGAAAGTCTCCTTATCCAGGAAGACACGGTTGACTGATTACAAATAATAATTTGTCCTTACATTGCAACATTCTTTTCATCAAGCAGAATTTTATAAATCCACGTTTAAATCTGCATGGACACATCATTCTTGTGTTCAAATAAATGTTTCCCTAGCAATAGAATACACAAAGGAAATTGAATTAAGAATCTTGCACACCTGCCCAAAAACTTCTTCATTTACAGTAAATGTGAGATCTAGGATATCATGTATATCATTGTCTTTCATCCACTGCAAACTCTGGTGAAACTCCTCATCGAGATATTCCAGGTCACTCAGGTCACAGAGTCTAACATAAAGAAGAAGAAAACACACAAATACAGATGACAGCAGTAGTGTATGATCAGTAACTAAACTCAGATAGGACAGTCCTGAAAATTAGACTGAGAATGGGAGCCAAGAGAAAAATCAAAAGAATAAAGACTCTACTTCAAAACTCTGTTTATTTGCCAAGTAATAGCGGTTACTGTCTAACACAATTATTTTGTTAATACACAAAATTCCAGAGTTTATTAACTTGAAGACACACTGATTTTAAGCTTATGCTGAGTCTGTCCCATGTGTTCTGTGAGGAACTTTTTGGAATTTTGAAACTACACAGTGTGACTTTGTACAGAGACAAAAAATGCAAATCATAAAAGAAATGGGAAGGTTTTGTAACAAGCATCTACTCTCTTTTTCACTTAAGTGACTACACTGCCACCTCTCTCATTAGCTCGTTGTATGGAGAAGTCTGTTCAGAGATCCTGCTTATGCAGAAACATCTTTTTACCTTTTGCCAAATTTCCCCTTGCTTTTAGAAATCCAGCCTCTAAAGCCAACTGTCCCTTGCTGTCTTTAACAGTTACTACTCCATGCTTTGACCATATCATCTGTTTATAATATTTAATAAGGGGCAATTTCTGCCATTTCTAACTCCTTAAATTCTGTTTTGTCAAATAGGACACTGAGGCTATTCATTAAGTAAAGGGCTTTTTAGCCACAGGGTTCCCTGCCTGCTTATATTCTTGGGTCCATAATAAGTCAGAAGAAAGCCCTGTACTTTTAGTTGGATGCCCAAAAGTGTAGTTTAAGTGACATCCCGCAGTAACAGCCCCTACATCAAAGCTGAAGGATTGGGCACAAAGTCCCATCTGCAGAGGTAGTCTGGACAGCTCATCAGTTCTGAGGAAAAGTGAAGGTCCAGGAAAGGCTGGGACTTAGGAGAGAAAGTTGCATGAATTCAGCTAGGTACAAAGGTGACCGCCCTTTACTTTTAATTTTACTGTTTAGAGAACCACCAATTTAAATGATTAATTTAATTTGGCAGTCATAAAATATTAGTATTAAAGCCCATCTGGGCTAAGTCCTCATTCTTATTAAAATGATCCTGTTAGCATTTAGGTATTTTTAAAATATACATACAATAGGAATGCATGCATTACTCCACACTACCAGAATGTATGATGCTTTGTACAAAAAATGTCCTTCCAGACTTCTCAAAACAGCGTTCAAATGGAAGACAAAGTGAAGCATCTTAAGCTCATTAGGTCTTAAATTCCAGCCATGCTGAACAAGTGCAGCTCTGATTGTTTGCTATCTCCATTTTATGGAGCTTTATTCTGATACACTTTAGACTTTCTTTTCAGAACTACTACTCCTGCTCTGTCTGAAACAGTCTACCTCTGAAAATGGGTCTTGCAGTCTTAAGATACAAAGTGATTCATATCCTATCCTGTGAGTCACTACAAGACAAATGAATAAGAATTCTAATCATATCGGGAATAAACCCACAGCATTTCATCATACAACTTCAAATGCAAGATTTTGTAGAAGTTGGTAACATGGTGAAAACAAAATACAAGGTTTTCATATTGATCAGAAAGAACATTCTGGGTAACCATCATTGAACGCTGAAAGAACATTGGATAACCATCAGCTAATAACTGTAAGTAGAAACAAGTAAACTTTTCTATTTTAAATAAGTCCTGAATTGAAATGAAATGATTACATTACAAATAAAGGACTATCTTCTTCAATGATAAATCATAATTTATCCGTACATAAAACAGCATCATCCATGGGAATGAACCAGACAGAAAAGAAGACAGAACATTTCTACTCACATTCGGAGGAGGGCTTTATAAAAGGGTCGTGTAAAAAAGGCATCTAGCAAATACTGATGTATCAGAGCAAGACCAAGAATTCGACCACTAAACCTGAACCTGGAAGAAAAAGAGTTACAATCATCACACTGAAGCTTTGTGGTTTGTAGACTGCTCTGTCATCAAAACTTACATATCTTTCCAAACAGCATTTTTTAAAATCAGTAAGCTGTGTATAAATGGTGGGTTTTTTTGTGTTTGGTTTTTAATTTTCTTGCATACATGCTTCAGTAAGGCACAGAAAAAAAGACCCACAAGTCTGCAGGGTGTGGAAAATCCCTCAGATACCTAAAGTTGCAACTTCTCCGTAAAGTCAAATCCACATTAACCCAATCAATCCTAGCTTCTTCATAGAAGTATATCTACTACACATCCCATATAGGATTAACTTGCTTTCATGTTCCTGGGAAGCCAAAGGTTTTTCATCTGACTGGTGATTAGGGAGTTCTATATACATTTTCATGAAAGATGGCTGAAAGCTTTTTGCTGTATCACTGTGCTCTCCAGCCCTATGTCAACATGATCTAAACAATCTCCTCCTTTCCCTTCTCTTCCTCAGTTATCTTCATTTTGTGGGGCATATAACAAGTGTTGGGTGGGAGGGAGTTGAACAGATCTCAGATCAGATGGCAGCAATTTCGAAATTGTAGGGTCTTCACAAATATTCCCAAGAGAATAAAGATCCATTGTGAAAAATCCCCCACATCTCTGGAACTAGATTTAAGTGTAGTGTTATTTTTCAAATAAAATAATGTTTCTTACACTGATTATGCATCCTCAGCAACAGTTTTCTTGGAACGATTAGGGCTTTACTGTAGCTGCCGGTACACAGAGTTTGCAGGATAAGGATGTGACATGCAGAGCCTTCTCCTTCCATGTATAACAGCTTGTCACAGCTACATTTTCTGAATTCCTCAGGGCTGTACAAGACCAGTGGTGTCACTGGCACCAGCCTCCAAAAAGAGAGGGGTCATACCTCCCTTACCCCACAAGGTCTCTGGTCCAGCACTGCAGAAGCCAGAGATCAATACAAAATCTTGGAGGAAGTTGTGTAGCATGTAATGATTTTTCTCCCCTTTTTGACAGACTTCTGCTTTTCCAATATAGCATTTACTGTTGCAATACTGGAGTTCAGCAGGTAGGTTGCTTTAACTGGATGCAGCCAACCATTTCATTTTCTATTAATTTCTAACACTGGTAATGAGATTCCATTCTGATATTCATTCTTCATAAGTGGCTTCTGGTAAGTAAAGGCTTAGTATATATAACTGTCCTACACAGATGATCTGTTGCCATTCTACTATTACCATATTCTAACTACCCACACAACAAAATTATCTGTTAAAATTCACAGTACACCTTTACAGACCTATGGTGGTGCCATGGCTTATATCAACTGAGGGCGATTCAAACTGGTTTATAGTTATGAAAATGGAATGATGTAAAAATCCTTGATTACTATTTTAGAAGTATGTGTGTATGTCCAGACTTTGCTTGAGAGCTATGCAATCAGCAGTCCTCCCCCCCACACTGTACTAAGATACCTTCATAGATTTCCATCCAACAGATAAGTTGTTTTTTTTTCCACCAAGGAGACCTCTGTACTCCTTAGGAAAACTCAAACAATATACAGTAACACCAGTTTGAAATCTCCCTTAGACTCCTTAGTTGACAAAAAGCCAATGTTTCTTTCATTATTTTTTTAATGCACAAGAGATTAATACTGCTTTCATGAAATGACTGCTAATCTACAAGGAACACAGAGAGTTTTGTTGTGAGAAAATGCCATGGTACATGTTTCAAATCGTAAGTTTTGCTGACCTTGTGAGAAATAAGATAATTTAAACCACAAGAGAAAACAGAAACAGGGAAGTCAGAAGAAATGCAGTTATTTTGCTGCTGGTTAAAAAGATGGGATTCTGGTTTCTATGTTTGAGCAGATATGAGCAGATGTCTACAAGTGGGAACAAAAGAAAACATAGCTGAAAAACAAAGAAAAATCATTCTTACCACTCATGGTGATTGTCTACAAAAGCAGACATGGGACTTATTTGTACTGTATAGGTATCGTTGGCTGAATACTCAAATAAACCATAATATGGATTGAAGAGCTCTCTAGACACCAGGAAAAAAAACTCTCTTGAAGGTCCACTGTAGTCCAACCTTTAAAGAGAAACTTGACATTACTATAAAGTGTTCATGTGTGCAAAGAAATGCTTTTTGAATCTACATTCTTTATGCTCTATTTTAATTAAAATTTCATAAGATTTTAACCAGAGCCCTTATCCTGCAGATTGCTTAATGCCAAGGTATGTGAAGTCCTCATGGGGCTATTCTGAAATGGAATAGCTTGGAGGGCTGGAATGAAATGCTCTATGCGGGCTGCTGTCATAAATAAACTTGGCTTTAACTGCAGTGGCCTCTTTGCCACAGGAATATAACCAAATAATTGAGGGTAAGGGGGAGGAGGAGACATAAAAAGAGCCAACATCAGACCTATCTGTATCTGACAAATTAAGAATGAACAATGGTCATATTTTGTCTTTGCACACTTGCAACAATAGGACAATTTGAAAGATAATATTTCAGTTTTCCTGAGCAATATAATCTGAGAATACTTCAGTGATTTATCTTTCTTTGTCTAAGTTTTCTTGTCTGTCTTCCAAACATGAGTGCACTTAAATGTCTTTTGGAGAGTGCATTTCCTTTGGAGGTGGTTGGGGTTTTTTTTGTTATTTCAAAATTCCAATACTAATGGAATCTAAATAACCCCTTCTTCCTGAACCATAAACAAACTCATTGCTGACAAAGTACTGAGACTGAATTTTGACATTATGCTTCAGGTCATCACTGAAATGAGTTAAGTATGAAGTTAGTGCTCTGGTAGAGCTGGAAAACAGAAGATTAGGGATTTTCCTGTGGGGAACAGAGACTATCATAATCCTGACAAATAGATACAAAGATAAATCTTCTGGAGGCTGAGACTTTTAAGTAGGTCTTGGTTTAGTAGTAGAAGAATACTCAGAAGTATCACAGAGAAGGTCAGCTTTCACATAAGACTTCCGTTACTCATGTTTTGGCTCATGAACTTTTACAGAAAAGGAACATGGATGACAGTTGGTTTTGAGGGTGAAGTTTTCAGGAAAGTAAAAGCTAGGTACCATTATCAAGGTGAGGACAAAGCCTCTTTCCTCTATTGCATGAAAAACATTTTCTCTTCAGCCATTTGGAGCACTTCACTTCTGTTAAGCTTCAGAAGTGAAGTACTGAAACAGATTCTTACCCTGGCAAAAAGGGCAGATTCCACATTCAAACTGAAAAAAAAAAAAAAACCCAAACAAAACCTCAAAATGGTTTGATATCATGGACAACTGTTGGATCTTAATCTTGGCACAAACACCAGGATGAAGTAAAAGCTCAACTGGAAGGCTCCTGCAAACTTCTGGGATAATCAGACTCACTATGAAATCTTAAAATAGGATAGAATCTGTGTGCTTCACTACCCACCATTTCATACAGCTCCTTTTGTACACAGAGATATTATGAGTCATGTTAAATAAATCAATCATGAGAGTCCTGCACTGCCAGTCAGATTTATCCCACAATTAAAGGCTTGGCACAAGGGTGAGAAAACTTCATACAAAAGGTATGCAACCACACAACAGCTGCAACTGAGGGGCATTTGGGTATTCAGGAACAGAGTAATATGTTGTTGGCAACATGACTCATGTCTCCTAGGAAGCACCATTAGTACTTCAGATTTACCACTCTCCAATGCAAAGCAGTTAATAGTTAATAGAACTTAGGGAAAATAACTGTAAGAAACCATACTCTTTGTATCAAAATTTTCTTCATGTATCATGTAATGAATGTAAAAACATTAAAATAGCGTCACAATTGCATGACTGTAGAAATCAAAGGTTCAAGGAAGATACCAAACATTATGAGACTTAAGATACAAATCATATGAACAGCAGTAACTATATCCGAGTTGCCCCACTTACTAATTTATAAACTAATAAATCAGTAGGTACTAAAATGTTTTTATTTTTGAGGATTTCGTTACCCATCTCCAGGTAATGGGCAATGAATTTCTTTTACCAAGAGGAAAAGAAATGCAAGAGCAAATTCACACTTAAAAAACTTTAAAAAGGAGGAGCAAATAGGAAACAATTAACTTTCAGTATTCCTCCTCCTCTCCTCCACCCTGACCTGTCTTTCTACACCTAGCCAAATGAAGTTTGATACATATCCTTGCACCATCCGTGATGAAACAATAGTTTGCACACATCCTTTCCTCATTCAAAACACATTTCTACATACAGACTTGACATCATTTTAATTCTCCTTTGCTCTTAATTAACTCATTCTTTTCCATTACAAAGAGAGTCTTGTGTAAAGTTGGCTAGAACAAGAAGAGGATGTGTCACCTCCATTTCTAGGTCACTCTTCTTGCTGTACTGAGTGATGAAATGCAAAAGCCTGACATCTGATGAAGGGAAGCAGTCTATCTGGATCAATCTCTATCTCACATATGATTTTAAAGTTTTCTCTTTCATTTTCAAACCTGAGTCGAGGTAGTAGCTGTGAAAGTAAAGGTTGGTAGGGCTGTATAAAACAGGCCTCATACCTGTATCCCCACCCTGCTCTGTCAATACAGTGTAATGTCATCCTGTACCAGCCTTGTCATTCCAGTTCTGAGTTTTTCCTCAGACAGCACAATGATACTATTTATATGAACAAGTCCACACTTGGCTCTCAGCTGTCAACATTATCCTAAGACTTCTGTGAGTCCTTATTAACACTAAGTACTTCATGGCGAACTTTACACAAACAACAGGATTTAGGGGTTTCCAAAGACAGATTAAGTTTGTCTAATCTTGTATGAGATGTTTCTATTACAACTTAGCTACTTCCAAGATTCACACATTGCATGGCAATAATGCACAGCATCCCAAGAGCTGTGTGCTGCAGTTTCCTAAATACAGAG
>JANRGW010023085.1:0-60621 GCA_024733675.1 Psilopsiagon aymara
TCCCTGTCCATGGCAGGGGGGTTGGAACTGGATGATCTTAAGGTCCTTTCCAACCCTAACTATTCTATGATTCTATGTTGGTTCACTTAAACAGGCCTTTTGTTTTCAGTTATATGTAAAGAGCCCTCTTTGTTGCTCACTGCAACAGATCAGGCAACTTTTTTAATCTTATTTTGACATTTGTATTGGAATTAATGTGATTGGCAGCAGAATCCAATAAATGAGAATTTCAGAGGTGTTTCTCTGCTGCTAAATGAACCTTTGCCTGCAGTTTGACTTGGCAGCACTTGTAGAGTTCTGCATCAGCTGGATTTTATTGTGTGGGGAGATGGATAATCAAAAAGGGAATTGCACATGCCTGCAAATTAAACATTTTGTTCAGAGTGCTTGCTTGGCATTGAACAGCAGCGTAATGGCAGGGGGACAGGCAAGGGTACAAGAGCTCGCTGCGCCGGCTGCTAAATGCCTCTTCGTACTAAAGCACAGCGGCAACTGTTGAGCAATACAGTTGTGTCCAAACAAATCGGATCATGAGCATCCCCTGCTTGCTTTGCTTTGTTTGCAGGGAAGTTTTGCTCATCCCTGCCTTGTGATAAATGCTAAGTGCAGGGGGAGTTACTGTATGCAGCTAAAGTATGCTTTAATACCTGTTTGAATATTAATTTCTTAGCAGAGACAGTTTTGACATTTAGCCCTTTGCAAGCCTTCCAGGGCAAGTTGTGATAGCGCTACACAAAAGCTGTAGTTGATTCAGTTGAACCAATACATGCATTTTTCTGCCTGTTGCATTTGGAAGGCATTGCACTGTGTAGAGAAGAGACGCATCCAGAAGTGGACGTGACCTCTTTTGTGCTTTGCCAGGAGCTTCAAAATCAATGGGTCACGCTCTGCTTCTTTGAAATAGAGGCAGTCCTACTGAAGCATGTGATGCTAATTTGTGTGACTATTGGTAATATGTTGGGAAAGTCCTCCTCCTACGCCCCTACCTCCATGGACCTATTGATCTTTTTGTTGCAATTGTGTGATTTATAGACCTTGGTCTGATCATTACAGGAAATGATATACTGAGCAAGCTGATTTTCAGTGTAAGTTTTTAACACTATGAGGAAGGGAACTTTGGATCAGACTGTTCCACAGTCACATGGAGACAGCGATATTAGTTCCTTCTTCTGCTAAACACAAAATCTCAAAAACCTCAGCAGTTTCTCATCTCTGGCATCTTCATATGGTTTCATTTTTCCATGTTTGCAAATGTAATAACGTCATAAAGTTGTCAGTATGGTCAGAAAAGTGACCTTGTTTAAAATACAGTGCTTCTCAATTGTGTGTGATGGGATCCCGTAGCTACCAGGTTGTTTCCGATGTGGGGATGGAGGTGGTCAGCCTGTGTGTGTGGGGGGGGAGTCGGGCACTTGATTTCTGATTGCTTTTATTTAAACAAATCAAACCCAACCAAACAAATAGGCAGGTGGTGTTGATGCAAAGCACCATAACTCAGTTTTGCTGATCGTAGCTAGTGCATGGCCAAGCTTCACCCAGTGTTTCATGCACCTTAGATGCATGTTCACTTGAGGGTGTTGAGCTGGACTCCTTCTGGAGCTGAAAGGGGGCTCAGCAGCAGCTTCCTCTGCAGGGGCAGCGGCACTCGCCCTGCTGCAGCTCTGTGCACATGCCACATCTCTGCTGGGTGCTCCACTTGACCACAGGAGAGCCTATGCTGTTGAAAGGTTAGGTCTGTCAGGTGGTAGCAGATGCTGCAGGAGAGCTGTCAGAACAGCCAAAGTGGTGTGGGATTTCTGGGGGCTGTTTCCAAAGGGTTATTCATCAGACTGTTTTATAGCTCAGCTTTGCCCATGTTACCACAGCTACTCTTGGAGATAGAATTACGCATTTTAAGGTAGTTTCAGGGTTTTGGACATCGGTTTCTGTCACTTAGTAAAATGGCTAATTATTAATAAAACCATGTAAGAAAATGATTGCAGCACCACAGCTCCGTAGAAAGCTCCAGGGCTTAAGAAATTTTAATAACTTAGGAGGTATTTGGCGAAGTGACAATTCCTGAAAACAAGCGCTATTTCTATTTTATGAAAGGACTCCAGTCCTCCCCCCTGCTGCCATGCTTGAAACATGGTGTTCCAGTAAAATGCCAATAGTTGTTGTTGCAGCCTCCCTTGGGACAAGGCCAGAACGGATGACACTCTGGGTGGTTTAGTGGTCAGTCTGTGACCAGAATTGTTAGATTTGATTCTGGAACGCAGTACTTCTTTTCCTAAAGATACAACTTCTGCCAATACACCTTCTAAGCTAATTTTCTGTACGACAGGTAGACCTGGAAGTAGATCTGGAAATATTAAGGTGTTCTCCTCCAAACTTCTGATCTAGAAGATTGAAAGACAGACCTTGGTGTGCTGAAATCTGGTACTTCATCCTTGCTTTAGGGACAGGAGGAGGAGCTTTGTGCTAAATGAAGGTTTGGATGTGGAGCATAGGAGGTGCTTTGAGGCAGTTGTCAATTGCGAGCTGTGTGTGGTCTCACATTCTGTTCAATGTAGGATAACACTGCAGCTGCACTGCCTTGGCTGCTGGGTGTTCCCAGAGGTGCTGCAGGCATAAAAGTGCTCTGCTGCACTCTTCATATGGACTTAGTGCCTTCCTGATGGCATCCATCCGTGCTTGGAGGAAAGAAAGGCATGATGTATTAATCTGGTTGCTCCCGAAGCATTCACTGAACAGTTTGAAGTAGGGATGACGAATCAAGAAATCACAGCAGGGCATTATTCTGTTTGCTGGGCAGATGGAGGTTATGTCATAGAACAAATACACGCCACAAATGTTATTAAAAGAGCATTAGGGTCACAGTGGTGTGCCTTTTGAAACTATCTGAGGAACTGCATGCATTGACCACAGAACTTAAATTTTGCATAGATTTCAAATGCAGTGTGAGGTGGTCTTCACCTGCATCATTCTTTTCTCTTGAGAAGCTGCTTCTTTGGCAGGTTCTGATTCAGCAAAGGAATGTAATACATATAAATATATATATAAATGAAATATATACATAAAGGAATGTAAAATCACATCCCAGCGCTGTTCTAGCCAATGTTTGAATTACGTATAGGCCAAGAGGACTGAACACCATTTTTCTTAGTGCCTTTTTTCTTTGCAACAAAACCAGAAGTGGCAAGCAGTAAAATATAAACTGGGGCTGTGTCTTACTGTGTATCCAAACAAGCAAAAAAAAGAGTCTCAAGGAAAGCCATAGGTTTGAAATCTGAATTTTCCAAATCATAAATAATGTATTCTTTCTGTCTATTCCTACCGGGAGTTTCAGCTATAATGGGCATGCTGGGCACAGCTGATGGACAAAACTGAACAGTTTAGACATGTAAACAACATGAGCTGTAAAGAGGATTTCAACTTTTCTGAGGGAGGAAATCCTTCATCAGATGTGTAAAATTTCTTTAATAACTAGCCCTGGCAGCAAACCACATGGAATTCCAGCAGTGATAATTGGTGCTTTGACTCACTACAACAACCAGCCACCCGAAAGATTAGCATTTACCCAATTCCGTCAGGACTTGAGTAGGTGAATGTCGTCTTCATGCCAAATGAGGGCACACAGAGAAGAAAACCAAAAGAAGGTTATGCCTACAACTATTTTTTGTCATGGTTTAGGGACTGCCTGCTAGAGATCACTTTTTGTGCTGAGCCCATCCAGCCCATCATCATCAGGGATCAGCCCTGGACCCTTTTGGATACTCCCCAGAAGTTGATGTGTAGCCCAAGTCCCTTCTTTCCTACTACATTAGTGCATGTAAGCACCTATTTACCTTTTGCTTCCACCACACCCAGTGGCATCCAGTTAAACTGGTATTTGTAGATCAGAGCTTTGAATTGCTCACTCTGAGCATATGCTAACTTTTACATGCAGAAATCAGTCAAGGTAGGCAGGCCTGTCCTCTGAGCTAGCCTTCTTTGTGTGCTGCAGTTTAACAGTGGGAAATAGCAGTTCCCACCATCTCAGGGTGGGCCACTGCCTCTCTTCCTGGGGGTGCAGGCAAAGGGTGACTTCAGGGTGATGCTTCCCATCAGTGGTGTCCTGTTTCGTATTCAGATTGAGGATTCATGAAGTGATGTGTCACTGCTCACAAATTAATTTCTCCTGACCGTGTGCTTTGCTGGGATGTGCAAATCACAAATAAATGCAAGTTGTACCTCCTCTCTATGTGTCTTTGGCTGCGGCTGCTGGTTTTATTGATCTCTCTTTGGATGAAAGCTGTCTGAGAGTCTCTTGCATCCATAGGTCTGTCACTGGGAAGAGGCTGCTGGAAGAAACAAGGGCAAACGTGCCTGGTTTTCAAGGTTGTCATGGTGCAAGCCACAACCAACCTTTCTCTCCACTCTGTCAAAATAGACTCGGGGGGACCTCAGCACAAAAGTTCATAGTTCAGCAACAAAGAACTGTGGAAGAAGTAATTATTCTCTCATCTGCTGCTGGTGTTGGGAACCCTCAGGAAGGGAGATCAGTGAGGAAGCTTCTGAGCTCTTGTATGAGGAGTAGGAGGTAAGAGAGACCCTTGACAGGGGTCCGAGCTGAGCCATAGCTGGGACATTAATACTAGCAGTATGCCCTGGGAAACAAGCAGGAGTGCAGTTTCGCTCCAGCCCTTGCAGATACTGTGAGAAGGCTGTTTGCTGTGCAGAGGGTAGACTAGACCTCAGATTTAAAGGCAATTTAGAGCTCCATTGACTTGTAAGATAAACGATGTTTTGAGTTTATTTCATTCCTCCCATGACTAAAGGACAGTGAGCCAGTGCAGGGGAAATATGAACTAACTTAACAGTCTTTACCCAAAGCTTGAAGGCAAGCCAGGCCTTTGATGTGTCTAAGAAAAACACCCTCCTTCAGATGCAGTGGGAAGCAAAGCCTATGTGGTGGGAGGTTTTACCTGCACCAGAAAAACATGGGTTTGGAGGAAATAGAAGTTTGCAGATAGAGTTTGCTCTGGACTTGAAGTATAATTGTAGGAGTAGGAAGATGGGGAGCGAAAAGTTTCAGATACTTTGAAACAGCTTTATGTTGTACTCAATGTCTCTCTCACTGTGCTGTTGGAGAACTTGGCTTCTTCCCTGCTGGTGATGTCACTGTACAATTCATGGGACCAACAAAAGTAAACCTCAGCAGTGGCACCAAAAACTCCTGGGTTTTGGTACATACAGTCAATAGTATGCCTGCTCTCCTAAAAATATGTAGTGAGATGCTCAAAAGTCAGGCAGTCCTGAATTCCTTGGAGCTGCACAACAGGGACTTGGGAGCAGGATGTGGTCATGCTTAATTAGGTAGCCTGGGGCTGGGGTGGCTAAATGCCCCCTCTGCTGAACCTGAGCGTGGTGGAGATGAACCTCAGCAGAAGTCTCATCTGCTTTTATCCATGCTGGTAATGGTTTGGAAAGAGGAGGGTTGATGGACATGTTGCAGGGCTGCTTCTTGTGAGCTGGCTGTCAAGATTCCATGTCAGCTGGTCTTCTGCACTAGACATATAATGACATGGGCCTTGGTTTGCCACCAGGTTACCTTATGTGTTAGATTAACCTGGATTTGTGCACTGGAGTTCCTGGATCTATACAGTGCTGTGTAACCTTTGCTTTTGTCACCTGTGGAGGCTTGTGTTTAGGTCATTTATCTTTATAATGAGTTCTGTTTCACACCTCCTCAGACAAGCACAAATGTGGAAACAAATACCATTAGGGAAGGAGGAGGATCTGGAGGCTGAATTCTCCTGCAAATGAATAGGGTTTTTACCTCGGGCAGTACATGGAGGTCTTTGATTTTAATACCTAGCAAGCAGCTGAAGGCCTTGCTACCAAGGAGATGGCATCTTGTCCTTCTTCTGCTCTTTCAGAGGATACCAGATGTCCATCAGTAGCCTGAAGGCTGTGAAATATGCGGAAAGGGTAGATCTGTTCTTTACAAAAGCTCATCTGTTGTGTGATTGGTACCTGAGAGATGTGGAATCTTTCTCTCTTTCCAGGTACAGCCTCAGTTGTACAGTTTAAAGCAATGTAGGCAGTGTCTTTTTGGGTGTGTGGTTTGTTTGGAGTTCGTTTAATGCTTAGAGCACTTTAGAAACTCAAGTCTGCAAGATGAGAATTCCCTGTAAAATATTTTAGCTTATACCCAGAAGGTGCTGCAAATGGAAAGGCCTTTTTGTGAAACAAGACAGATTGCTGCTGAGCATCTCCAGAGGACAGCTGCTGCTCCTGAGTTTCAGAGGAATTTGGTAAGGAAAGAGAGTGGCAAAAAGGGCTGGAACAAAGCCCTTGTTTATTCATGGTATGTTCTCTCTCTTTCAAAAGCCTCACCAGAAGCTCCTGAGGACAGGAGCCAGTGGATGAGGCTTTGCAGCAAGCTGGTGGCAGCTGCCAGCCCATCTTCTGGGAGAGGAAGGGGGATTCATCCCTTCGAGGTGACTCCCTGGAAGGGTGCTCAGCTCAGGGCTCCTGTGCAGCTGCGTGAAACACTGCTGCTAGCGCTGGGCTAGGTGATGGGTTTGTAGGAAACCTGGATTATCAATTCTGCTTTTATGGAGCTCTTTGAAGCATTCCTTGAGCTGTTCATTTTTACTGCAGGAGACCTCTGTTGTGTTGTCTCTGTTGGCCGTATTGCAGCTTGTGCTGCTCATGCCTGATGCGGCAGATTTTTGTTCAAGGGACTACTCCATTCATATCAAAGCCTTGCCTGTAGCCAATTAGTCCTATAGTTACACTGAAAGCCCTTTAAGAGAGGACTTTGTGTGTGTGTGGTTGAATGGGGTGTATTTGACACAAAGGAGCCATGGTCTGGCATTGTGTGTGGCTGTTACTACAGTGGAAGTCGCAGCTCCCTTTCTCCACTTGCACAAGCACAGATGTGCACGACTGGGAAGTTAGGCAAAGGGGGCCCCATCTCACACCTTGGGCACCAAGTGCCCTGCCCTTGGCATATTTAAATACCATAGAATCATAGAATGGTTTGGGTTGGAAAGGACCTTAAAACTAGTTCCAACCCCATGCCATAGACAGAGGCATCTCTCTAGACCATGTTGCCCAAGGCTCTATCCAAAGTCACCTTGAACTCTGCCAGGGATGGAGTATTTGCTGCTTCTCTGAGCAACCTGTTCTGTGGCCTCACCACCCTCGCAGTAAAAAACTTATTCCTTGTAGCTAACCTGAACTTCCTCTGTTTGAGTTTAAACCCATCACCCCTTGTCCTGTTGTTACAGTCCCTGATGAAGAGTCCAGTTGAGAGCAGATTGAGAGAGCACTGCTGGTTGTGAGTGGTGAGGACTGGCCCTGACACTTGTTTACAGCGTTCAGCTGGTTTCAGTGTGCAAACTGGAGGGACAGATCTGGTATTTTAGGAAAGCTGGGAAGCCTTTCTGGGCCTTTGTTACCCCAAAGAGAACCAGCAGTCCTGTACTGTGCTGGAGGGGATGGTTTGGCAGCATTTAAAGATAGAATTTATGAGCTGCTGTGGGAATAGAAGCTTAAGACATTAGTGAAGGTGGGTGGATACTGCACGGAAGTTTCCCTGTGAATAGGCTGGTATTGCAGCTACTTAGAAATACTAGAGATGTGGGCAATTCAGAGATCCATTTGTTGGGGATATGTTGTCACCCAGAACACACCATCTTACCAAACAAACCTGGGCCTCTTTAGGAGAAAATATGCTCAAGATACATTGTTCTATTTTATTGACCTTTCTGAGGTTTGAGCACTTAGGCTGCTTTCTGCCACTGTGGTTGTGGTTTGCAAAGAGTCTCGTCTCCATGCAAAATAGCACAACCTATTTTGGCCCGGGAAATCCTTGGGGGAAGAGGCTGTGTTCTTTTCTGTGTAAGCAGTTTGCCAAGATAGTTTATTTTAGGGTTTGGTTTTGTGGTTTTCTGAGCAGCAACATGGAAAATGGTGGGGGAAAAAAAAAAAGCTACTGTTTAAAAGCACAGAATGCAAAAGTCAAAGTGCTGCGTCCTTGGTACCTCCAGTTGAGTAGTTTCAAGCTGAGGCTGTTGGTGTTTTGTTAAAGAAAATACAGAGCAGCACATTGCCAGGAGAAGGATACTATATATTGTGGAGGAATTTCTAGGGTTTAAGCATAGCTATTAGCTGCCTCCTTCTAAATGAGCCATTTCAGGGTAATAATCTCTCTCTATCAGGTCATGATTTTGAGCAGTTGGTATCTCTGATAGCTTTAACTTTTCCTGCCTAAGCAGGAGGGAGAAAACTTAAACAGGGGAAACCACAGTCCTCATCTACCAGTGAAGGTACTCTTAGCAAAAGTAACAGCTTAAAGAACTACACAGCCAATAGTATGTTGTGGTGCCTCTTGTGAGAGCTCCACAAGATAAAGGAGTTTGTGGATTCCTGAGAAATCAGTGCCACGTGCCACACAGCAGTGTCCTCAGCTGACTCCCACCCTGTCACCTGCAGGAGTTCGTTTGGGCTGTCGATCCTTCAGCAGAGGGTACTGAGCGGAGCAGGTAAGGGAGAACACAGCAGGGTGCGTATTGGTACTACTGAAAGGGTGGCTTTTTAAAGAAAGAACACCTAAGGAGTTTGTTTCCTTCATGCCATGATCTCTGTAGGCAGATCCATGTTGCTGTTGGTATTTCATCCTAATCTGTACAATGTTGATGTAGATGTTTAATGAGTGGATTGGGGTGAAATCAGGCTTCAGGCTCCCAGACAGTGGCTAAGTAAACACCATAAGCAGCCACTCTTGTAGCCTGGAGGGGTTGTTATGAATTTTTTATCACTGCTTTTTCTGACATTCCAATCCAACAGCATTTGGATTTGTAAGAAGCAAAAAATAAACATCCAACCCCTCACTTTCCTATGCAATCTCCATTTCAAAGATTTACACACTACAACTGCTACCTTAATTGTTGGTGGGCAAGTCCCTTGTGTGCCAGACACTTGCGAAAATCATCCTGTTGTTTACTCTGCCAGGCAGATAGAGAGATACCAGAGGGTGTCAGGCACCTCTGAGGAGCTGCCTGGGGGCAGATGTAAGGTGCTGGATCCCACCAAGCTTTTTCTCTTGGCTGATGGTTGTATTTTCAGCTGTGGTGCTTTTGCTATCCCTGTTATTTAACAATGCTCAGAATGCCTCTTGGAGTAGCAGGTGGACCAGTTCTGTGCAATTGCCCTTTAATATGGTTTCTAAACTATTGTCTTGCTCTTAATTCCTTGTAAAAACTAAAAACCCCACCAAAGGACTGCAAAACTAAAAGCGACCCTTAAGATACCTCTGCTAAATCAGGGGGTGAAGCCTTTTCAGTAGGAGAGCTGAAGGGAGCAGAGGCAGCCCCATTCTCCAACTTTTATGACAGGATGACTTTGTGCTGCAAGGACACATGGTGCTGAGGGCTGTGCAGATACAGCATGGGAGCACTTGCCTGCTCAGTAAACAATAGGGAAAAACAGAGCAAGGAGGGGAGCGAGGGGATACTTCAGCTTCCTGGAGAAGGGCAGTGGGGAGCGGCAAGACCCTGCACCAGCACATGCGGGAAGGGGCTGATGTGGCTTCCCCACTAGTGCCTGTGAGCTTGCAAGCTCCCTGCTTGCAACCCTCCTCTGGGGTCTTGCCCTGTCCCATGGGATGCTGGTGAGGGTTAGAGGGCTCCACATGTGTGCCTGGCTGCTGTGCTCCCACTGTGCTGTTTAGCATGTGTTGAAAGTGGGTGTAAAATGCTGAAAACACTCTGCATGGGTATAAACAGCTCTTTCAAGGAACAAAACAATGGGGAGATAGGTGGTAGCGAGCAGGGACTGTGGGGCAGTGGTGGGGCTGGGGCTGCTCTGGACTCCACACTGTGTGCGGGAGCACACGCAAGCTGGAGAGATGGAGAACAGGTAATGGGCTGTAATGTCCACCAAATGATGTCTTGTGATAGTGAAATGCAGCGTTTCAGGCAGATGAGCATAATTCTGTCGGTGGGATTAAAAGGAAGTGCTGCAGAATTACACAGATGGTTTTCAAGAAGTTGTAAAAAGTTAATTGAAATGTTTTTTCTATTAGCTGTGTGCTGTGTTGCCACAGAGCACTGGGTGTGTGGATTAAAAGGTTGGCTGGAGTCTTAGGGAGGTGTGGTGAAGTGATAAGGGTTTAATAGGACCGGCTAGAAAGAGCTCAGGGGAGGTTTTTTCTTGCTCTGTACTGCAGCTTTGTGTCTGCACCAAAGGATGCTCTTGTCTATTTACAAGGCCAGTTGAGAGGGAGGGGCATGAGTGTCCCATGTTAATAGACTTGAAATGGGGCAGACCTGGCTGCTCAGGTTCTTGGGGCAGTGAAGGAAAGGATCCATTTTCTGTTGTGTTTCTTTGCTTCTCACCTAGCTGGTGCTCTTTTGCCGGTGCTGAGGAGTTGGCTGAGTACAAGTCCACAGCCTCCCCTAGCAGCTCCCACAGAAGGCAGCAGTGTCCAGTTTGCCCAGCAGTCTGACAGTGAAAAATGAGAATAGTCCCAAGAAACCTTGGCTGCATGTGGGCTTCCTCATCCGAATGATTCAACTCCAGCCCTTCCAGCTGAGCTGCAGGCCCTGGCTTTCAGCTTTCACAGCCAATTTGGTTCCTTGAAAATTGAATGTGTGTCACATTCACAGCACAGATTTTGACAGAGCAGGCATGAGACTTCCGTTGCAAGGGTTGCTTTCTGACAAGGTGTGCTTGCTGCAGGGGTCTGTGTTAGGAACTAAATACTCCCTGCTCCTTGCGGAGCAGGAATCTGAAAGCTTGCGGCTGGGTTGCTTCATTGCATATCCAAGCCCCACAAATAGCTAATGATGGGAGTGACAGGACTCACTGCCTGTTGATTCGGAGAAAACTCCAGGAACAAACTCACCAGCAAAGGTTTCTAGTTGACAAGCAGGTATTTTTTATTGCGGTGCCGGGGATAGCTCCTCCTAATGTGCGTCCCCGTATTGCCACACAAGCCATCCTTATATAGTCCCCTGGGCATACATGAGGCTACACGTGAATTACATCATTTTCCAGACAGTTTCCCGCATACATACAAAATGTGATGGTGGTCTTTGAGAGTCATTTACGTCTTCCAAGAGTCTTCACCACCGCTGGCAGTCTTTGAAAAACCAGCTTAATTAACATAACAAAAATAGCAATCATCCTGGCTCTCCACTTATCAGGTAGCTTAACTGCTCCCATTCTGGACATTTGCTAGTCCAGCTACTCCCCGGTAGATGTATACACCAGCTTAATGAGCTCCTTAATGTAGCAATCATCCTGTCCCTCCACCCATCAGCCAGTTTAACTGTGCCCATCCCCAGGTCCTGTTTTTCTATTTTATTTTTCTTACACTTTTTGAACTAAGGTCCTAAGGACATAAAACCACCTTCAAGCACCCCCATTACAAAGCCATCAGACTTAACCTTACTTAGAACTGATTGCATTTTGTGCTTTTTGTGCCTTCTCCTTTCACTGTCTGTAGTCTTCATGTTCCTGCCAGTTGAGCAAATCAAGGGTGGGTTTTGGACATCTGGTAAGAAGATAAATGGCCTGAATTCAAAATACTGTTTATTACCTGTTCAAACAATAACATGCAAGCAGTCTGAGATGTGAGCTCCTTGCACAGGAGGAGATGCTCTCAATCCCAGACCTACTGTGGACTAGTCAGAAGGTGAACCAGAACCCAGAGGCAGAGCCCAGGCAGTTTGCCTGACATTGAAAGCAGAATGGATGCCACATGCCCACCAACCTGCTCTGTTGTTGCCCTCCTCAGCAGGATCTCCCTCTCTTGGGGGGAGAGGGAGAGGAAAATAGGATGGAAAAAAACTTGTAGGTGAAGATAAAGGTAGCTTAATGAAGTAAAAGTAAAGACAGTATGTAAAAGCAAAGGAAAACAAAAGATTTATTCTCTACTTCCTATTAGTGGGTGATGTCCAGCCACTTCCTGGGAAGTAGGACTTCTGTACACATAGCAGTTGCTTCAGAAGTTGAATATCGCAATAATTAATGTCCCACCCTCCTTTCTCTTAGCTTGTGTTGCTGAGTAGATGTCATATGGTATGAAATACCGTTCAGTCTGAGTCAGCTGTCCTGGCTCTGTCCTCTCCCAAGATCTTGCCCACCCCCAGCCTACTGGTGAGGGGGTTGTTGGAGAGAGAGCCTTGAAGCTGTGGGAGCACTTTTCAGCAGCAGCCAAAACACTTGTGTGTTACCACCACCTTTAGCACTGTGAGGGCTGCTGTGGGGGAAATTCACTCTATCTCAGCCAGACCCAATGCACTGTGAAATGCTGCTGTGGGTCTTATGAAAGCAGTTCAGGAGTTGGCTGTAAGACAGGGAAGTTGGGAGAGGAACAGCATAGGAGCAAGTTACGCAAATGAGGTTTAGATGAAGGGGGGTGCCTAAAACCATCACCTACGCTTGCTGGGTGGCAAAACCAAGCTTGAAATGGCTGTCTTGTGTTGGCACCTCCTGGGTGGGTGGGGAGGTAATGTCCTCTCAAGCAAACCAGGCTGGGTTTCAGCATAGACACCTTCACCTCAGGCATGTGTCCACCAGCTGAGGTGATTCAGGCCTGAAGCATGGTCTGGATGGAGCCAGTGGACAGCAGGTAGCCAGTGCCTCTGTCTCAGCCTGTGGTAAGGCTGCAAATTGGCACCAAACCCAAGTGCCTTAAACAGGGCAAACAAATATTGAGTGTGGTTGGGAGAGGTAGGCAACCTGCCTCAAAGTCTCAAAATCTGGACCAGGGCAGAGAAATTGTGCAGAGGACAAGTTACCAAGGATGGGCTCTGCCTCTGTTCGAGCAGGCTGTAAAGACCTCTGCCAACATGCTCCTATGTGCATCACCACAAAGGTGATGCCGTGGGCAAGCTCAGTCTGGTCAGTGGAACCTTTCCCTCTGCAGACTGCATTTAATGTTTCACCATGACCTTGTGCGTGGTGATTTTCTTCAGCCTGTGAATTCCTGTGTGGTATTTCAGAGCTTGCTTCTTGGGGGGGTGGATTTTTGGCTTTGAAGATCTGAGCGGGGAACTGTGTTTCAAAGGCTTCTGAAATTTTACAGCGTTCAGCTCCTGTGGTATCAGAAAGTTGATTTCTTCACTTAATCTTCGTCTGCTCTTGTTTTGCCTGTTGTACACCTGTGGGAAACACTGAAGAGATTTGCATCAGATTTGTTTGGCCTTACCACGTGGCTAGTAGGATCGGATTTTAGAGGGTTTAGCAGCCTGACAGCATGCTTCATTTCCTCTCAGGGGAAATAAGTGATCCAGTTGTCTACCCTGCTTATTTCACATTCGATTTGATGCTCCCACTGTGGCAAAGATGCCCTGAACTCTTTTAATTGTGCTGCTTTGGAGACCACGGTAAAAAAATCTGCTCTCTGAAGACACATCCTCAGCCTATGATTAATTGGGGCCACCAGTGATTTGAAGTAAATAAGCATCCTTGTAAATGAGCCCCTGGCTGAGTTTTGCATTTCTGTCTCACTAGAGTGTCCTTACATTGTAGGGATTTTGGTCATCAAGACCAATCTGAGGCACCAAGTCTCTGTCATAGATGTGCTTAAAGCAACTCTTTTTATCTAAAGCAAGCTCTCCTAACTGTAAGCAGGTAGGGAGGATTAACACTAGTTTGTAATTTGTCTCTTGCTCTTCAATGCGCTTGTAGCCTGATGAGGACACACGCTGACTCCAGTGCCTCAGAGGAGGCAACTAGCTGGATAAACAAGGCAGCTGAAGGGCTCAAGTGGGCCTTAGGCAAGAAATAAACCCTTGTCTTCCACTCAGGTACTCATCCAGGCTTCCCTCTAACTTGGTAGCTTTGAAATCTCCTGCTCCAACAGCCCTGCAGCAGTTTTGCTGGAAACTGTTGACATCTACAGCTGAACACTGGGCAGAACTGTTTTGTCAGAAGTTTGTCCTTGGATGTTCCCTGCATTTGTTATGTACCTGCGGGATAAGTTTCAGATTTCCCATTGTAATTTTGTCAGATTCACTTTACATTAATTGCTTTGAGACTGAAGTGGAAAATGTTGCTTTGTCAAGCAACTTGCTTTGTGATCTGGGCTTCCTCCAACCTCAGTTGGTAAGGGAGAATGTGGCATGAAAGCACCCGACTTGAGTTAAGCACATGAAAATGTGGGATCGAGCCATCCCTGCAATGAAGTGCCATCACTTCACACACTGTGGTTCGCAGGGCCACTGGAAGATGTTCTCAGATGTTGTGCAACCCTTGGGAAGCAGAATGCGATGCAGGGAAAGTGTTCTCACCAAAAATCCTGGGAACTTCACTGAATGAATGGTTTAATTAAGACTGAAGAGGTCTTGAGTGCTCTGAAACACTTGTGAAATGCTTAGTTGAGTGGGAATAGACTGAAAGAAAGAAAACCTAAGGTTTCTTTTCCTTTCTCTCGCATGCAGACACTGGCAACATCAGCAGTTTCATCTTTGCAGACATTTAGGTGCCAGCACACACAGTCACAATCAAAACACTTGAAATGAAAAGTTGCTGCATTCACTGGGGCATTTTAAACAGAGGAATTGGCAGCTACCTGCTTGATCTGAATGATTTTATTGGGGTAAAACAGTTATTTTTCTTTCAGCTTCTTTCACTGTTGTGTTACAGGTTTAGACCCAACCTCCTATACATTCTTGTGTATTAGAATGGGTCTATAGAATCTGCCTTGCTTCCTGACAACTTGAGTAACTAGTTGTAGTTTGTTTTCAAAGGCAACTTTCCTATTTTCCTGGCAAAAACTTAACTTACTGAGTTCTGTAATGGTACCCAGAAGCTCTACCCATCAAGTAGTGACTGTCCAGAGGCTCTTCATCACTAGTGGTGCCCATTTGCTGTGCTTTGGTTGTGTGGAGTAAGAACAGCTGTAGTGGGTCAACACAAATAGATCTAACTTTTCTACCCCTCTCCAGACACTTAAAAGAGGGTACATGGACCAGGGAAGGAAGCACCCCATGTCCTGGAGGACAGGATATATTGGGTTACCAAAAAATGTGGTATTTCTCTTAAGGTGATTACGGTGCTAGCAGTGTCCATGCTGCTGGTACTGTGAATGGATATGAACTGATGGGGTTCTGCAGTCACCTCTGCAAGATGCAAGAAGCCAGTGGTGTTAATCTAGGAGAAGACCTTGCTTCTGTTACAGTTTTCCTTCACATTTCCAAATCATGCTGGTGTTGGTTTGGGTTGTTTTAATTTCTTTTATTTATTTCTTGATGTTTAAAGCACTTATGTTAAACTTTACTGTCCTCTTTTCTAACAATTGTAGTCTTCTCTGTTTTCCAGCACAGAGCCTCTTGCAAGCAATAGCTGAGTTGAGAGAACACTTGAATGCTAGGGAAGTTGAGTGATGGTGAAAAGCTTCATGGAAGAAATAATTGTGGATGTTGGGTATTTCATTCCACTGTTTTCAGCACCGCCTGATCTTGTTGTTTTGCCTATGGTGTTTGAGATGATCCTGTTCAAGCTGAGCTGTAACAAGGGGGTGCTAAAGAGCCTGGAAGACTTCAAATGGGGACTTAAACCAGCTCAGATGGGCTAATGTGTATTGAAGGAAGGGCAGCCAACTAATAGTAATTACTTTGAAAGGGCAATTAAGTTGTCTTGGTTCTCTGTTGTAGGCCAGTGCTTTTTAGATGCCAGAACAGGAGCTGGGCAGCTGGACAGCTTCAGGTTGTGTCACTGTCAACATTTTTCCTCCCTTTATCCTGCCAACTTTCATTTCAGGCTACGTCTTGTCCAAACAGGCAGGATGTGTCTCCTGAAAACCCTCGCCCAAGTGCCTTGTGAGCCTTCTTTGCAGCTTGGGATTTCTTTGAGTGCATCATCTTAATACACCCTCTTAGCCCAAGACACCATCTGATCACTTAGCCATCTTTCTCTGACGCTTTTGTAGGCAATCCACTGCCTCAAAGTGCTCTGGGCTTCACCTGCATTGTCTTGAGACAATATGTTTAGTGCTCTACCTGTTCAGTTGATATTTTTAGGAGGTAGAGCTTACTGCTTTCATCTTCTGTGGTGGGTGATGAAGCCCTCCACAGGGTGATTGGAAGAGGAACATGGCGGGCACTGAGGTGGCATCCTTGAGGACACTGTGCTTGCCCTGACTGATGTTACTGCAGGGGATGTGCTTGTGGTTGCTTCACCCCTTGTAGCTATGGTTGTTTCTCCTTTTAAAACAAATGCAGGCTTTGCCGGCACCAATTACAGCTAATGGTGGGCAATTAGTTTGCATCCAGCAGAAGCTCTGCTGGCACAAAGTGCAGCTTAAGTTTTTCTTCATTCCTTCTGTCGGCAGCTGTAATTGGGTCAAGTGCCACAACACAGTGGAGAGGCCCCCGTGCCATGGTTGCTGAGCCTGAATGGGACTGGGACAGTGTGTTGCACTGACCAGACATAACCACTGTGAATAGAAGATGGAGTGTGTGGTCCACTGCTTTTTTTTTTGCTCTTCCCATTATGTATGAGATGGCACTGACAAGGAGCAGAGGGTGTCTTCCTCCTTTGCTACTGTGCTTTTGTGTCATCAGAGTCCATGCCTGTTCTGAAAAGTTTCTGGCTTTATACAGGTTAAGTGGGAGAGAAGTACAAATTGTTCCCATTTTTCCTGGTGGGGGAACTACGAGACAGCAATGTTTGACCTGCCCACATCACATTGCTGACATTTGGCACAGCTGAGTATTTTGAGTGCAGATTCTTGAATGTCAGGCCAGTGCCCTATAAACACAGGTTGCCTTTTGTTGTTTGCTGGGCACAACTGTATGGGAGAAGCAATAAAGCAGCTCCGTAGGCAGGGCACTGAGGAATGCTTGCTCAATTTACATATGAAAACATTTATCCTAATACTCAGAGCTTACAGTGAGGGGTTTCCATGGGCCCTAAGTCTGGCAGAAAGAGTGTCACACCAGCCTCTTCAAATAAACTGCTTTAGTTTTAATTAAGTCCCCTACCTCCTGGGAAGTTGCAAGCTCCCCAATTTCTTAATTACCCACTGTGCAGCTGAAGCCCAATTGTAATTTAGGGCTTGGAGATTTCTTTTTCTTTTCCTTTTTAATCGTAAACAGGCAGAGCAGGAGCATGTACTGCAGTAGATGCGCTGGCAGTGACAGATGAACCAGCGTAGGGAGAGGCAGCAGTAACATGGCAGATTGGCTGAGGTTTGTAGCTGTCTAGGAACAGAGCAGAAGAGTGCTGCCTGCACACCATCTGGATGAAACAGCAAGAGATGGTGAACTTCACGTGAGCGCAAGAAGAGAAGGGTGCTTTTCACTTGTCACAGATCAGAACTGACACTTCGATGTGTTCAGGCTGCCATCTACCCTGTCTAAATATTTATTTCTTGTGCTGTGCTCAGTCTAATGCAATCAGACTACAGTGTGGAGGGCTGCCATATCCTTTTAGATCTGAATTTGTCTTGCAGTAACAGGCTCTACTGCCCCCAAACTACGCATGCATATTGCACGCGAGGAGAAGAGTTGGAGTACCAGCTTGTGTTACAGCACCTCACGTGTTACCTCTGTTCTTACTATCAATTAGATCTGACAGAGCTTGCTGTATGAACTACCTTAGGGTTTGTCATGCAGAGCTGGAGAGGCACTAAAGAAGTTGTGTGCAAGCTTGATTTCTTTTGTATTAGTAGGAATACAAATGAACTGGTGTTTTCTTCTGAAATATGAAAATGTAAATTGACTTCTACTGATATTAATTTGTTTTAATATTTCCACTGGAGATCGAATGATGGCATGCTGGGCATGTTTTCCAGCCATTCCTACTAGTTGGAGAACAGTGTGTTGTGACAAAACCAGCTCAAGCAATCCCTCTGCTGAGTTTGAGCGTGCTAAACACTGAGCTGTTTTTTAACCACTTGGGTGCCTTGGACCTGGGTGAGATGTGGGGTTGGATTTGTTGAGCCTAACACGTGCTCTAGTATCTATCATGGTTATTAGCAGTCCTATGGTATGTGTCCTCTGGCTCTGTGATGCTCTGTAGTAGAATTGATTGCATAAACGCATGGTGAATAAGGAGGGTGGATAGTGTTTTACTTGGAAGAAGGGTGCTTATCCTGCTCAGCTCAAGCATGATTGTAATATTTAGGTGTGGTCCTTAGATCTTCAAGGCTTTTTAAGATAGGATGGTTAACTTGAACTCACCAGCCTGTTATGTCTGTGACCCAGACTAAAACTATTTCAGATGAATTGCATGGAGAACAATTTTTCAAGCTTTTCAGCGTGGAAGAGCTAAATCATTGAGAAATGTTGCTGCTGGTGGTGCCCTGTGACCAGGATCCAGCACTGCTCTGTCATCCTGACTGCTGCTATGCAATAGGACTCCTTTGGCTTCCTCTCTCCCTGTGAAGCAGGACTTGGCTGTAATGTAGAAGCTCAGAAATCACCCTGAAACTGTGAAAGTATTCCAATTTTAGTAAAATTTACCTCAATTTGGCTTTATAGCCAACCCCTATTATCTATTGCAGATATTTGATTTAAACACAGGCTGGTTTGGGTTGAAGGGGCCCTAAATCTCATCCAGTTCCAACCCCCTGCCATGGACACCTTCCACTGGAGCAGTTGCTCCAAGCCCCTGTGTCCAACCTGGCCTTGAACCCTTCCAGGGATGGGGCAGCCACAGCTTCTCTGGGCACCCTGTGCCAGCGCCTCAGCACCCTCACAGGAAAGAACTTCTGCCTAAGAGCTCGTCTGGATCTCCCCTCTGGCAGCTTAAAGCCATTCCCCTTGTTCTATCCCTAAAATGTCTTGATCATGCATAATTTTTATATGACTACATATGTTCACTGTGGGATTTAGGGTGTTCAGTTATTAACTGTGTTTAACATCCTTTAAGTTGTGCTTACAACTTAATGCTGCATAAGTGCTGCATAATGCTTATGATTTAAAGGCATCATCACTGAATGAGAACTGCTGAGCTCAGCAAAGAGGAGCAGGAATGTTGCCTGTGAATTTGCTGTGCTTTTTAAGGTGGATGTGTCCCTGAGTGTTCATAGGTGAGCAGCACTGAGTGAAAGATTATCCCCTTTCAGGACTGTGGTCTTACAGCCAACCATTCCCAGGAATCTTTTTTAACATGGCGTGGTGGGGTTTTTTTTGAGAATGAGGATAAGAGACTGTGAAAGTAATAGTAATGCTTCATTAGAGGATACATTGTTGTCCCCTGTGCATATATGCCACTGTGTATAATGTAATTAGCATTGCTTTAAAGCTGCCTGGAAAAATACCTGCTCCTCTGGGGACTTGATAAGCAGCTGGAGGACTTCGTGTACGATGCTACCTCTTTGTTTATATGAAGTAGCTAAGTGGAAGATAGGTGTTGAGGCCAAGCAGGGGAGCTCATTAGGTTGCATAGCTCCGAAGTGGGTTCTGTTTGTCTGCACTGGAGTGGAGACACACACAGAGTCTGTATTCTTCTCTCCAGAGTGGCTCTTGGGTGATCTTTTGGCCATGGTCAGGCCCTATACCCGTGGTGGCAAGGCAGATCCTAGAGTACCTTGGGTGCTAGCCCTGTTCCCAAGTGAGTCTGCAACAACCCCCTGGGGTGCTGCATTCTGCCTTGTAGTGGGACCACAGGGCTTCCTGTCATCAGGAGATGGCATAGGAAACTTGCTGGATAGTCTTCCTTATCTGTAGCAGATAAACTAAAATGGAGGATCAAATGAATGAGGCTTCATGGAAAGTGAGGGAGACGTGCATGCTGCTGCTCTATGGCTCTTAGGTTCTCACTGTGGTTTCTATCTTCAAATACAGTGGTGGACCTAAGTATACCACAGGTAGAAAAGGTCTACATTCCTTATGGCTGCGTCTTGCTTTTGCCTGGTTTTGAGTTCTTTAGGCAGTTGTGCCATTGCTTAGGTCTTACAGAAGCCTTGGACCTCAGCAACCAAAACTCGTGCTCTTGTGGTTTGGTACGGGAGCCTTTTGCTTAGCTTCTCCAGAAAGGTGTTTAGTTTTCTTACAGATATTTTACTCTTCCAACATCTTAGTGTTACCCTTGCATAGTTTAGCCCTCAGGGGCTGTTTGTAATTCTTCACTTTGTTTGCATGAGGGGTATGAAACAAGGAAGGTGTTATTCCTAGCTCTGCATGAGAGCTCCTTGTTTATGAAATCCTACCTGCTTGAGGCACAATTACCACAAATAATTGCCCATAGTGCTTGCTCTAAAATGGAAACTTAACTTTCTGGTTATTGTTGGCAGTGCTTTCTGCAAACTGAGCATGGCTGTTTAAGGCTGAATGTTATGTTTTTATACTTAGCAGTCGGTCACTGAAAGTATATGTTATCTTTAATAGCGTTTTATTTAAAGGGAAGAGAGGAGTAAGGTTCTTGTTCTTCAGGTGTTAGGGACAGAGAGGCTGGGAGTCACTTCATACTTCCCACCCTGCCAGGAAGGTGCTCCAGAGGCAGAAAGAAGCGCAGCTAGAAACCCCTGTCCTTTCTGACAAAGGAAACTTAAGAACATGTGCTCCTGTGGCACGAGGTTATTTCTCTGCTACATTGCCCTGTTAGTGTTAAGGGTACCTTGTCCCTCTGAGGTGTGATAGGTGGAACGTGGGCCCTCCTTTGGCAGCGGTTGTGTTGGTATAAAGGATGAACGGTGCTTGTTGCCTGCCGTGTTGCAAAGTTGCTTTTGTTTCTTTTAGTTCACTTTTCTGCAAGAACTAATTTCATATGCAGTTGACTTATTTGTTTCCAAATAAAAAGTTAATTACTAGAAGCAAGTAAAGGTTTTGAGGCATTGTTTTAGAAGGAAGTTGTCCTAAGGGTTTTAATGACAGACATTGATACACTTTTTGTTCTTTCATCAAAATGTATCTCAGGGTGGCAGGGATGGGGTAAGGGATAAAAAATGGAAACTACAAGAAGGGCTTTCCATTAAATCCACTCCGGTGAGAAACAGAGGACATGACAGAACAATTCTGCAGGTAACAGACAATGTTAAACCCATCTTGTCAGATAAGAAACTAGCTGAGACCTGCGGGGTGTGTCCCTGCTGGTAGCAGAGGTTGGATGTGAAGGGCTGTTTCCTCTGATATGCCCAACATTGGGAGATAATGAAGCAGTGGGCTGGCACTCGGGTGTTGCCCTGTGTGCTCGGAAGATCAGCAAATGACCAAGTAATGCCACACCGTGCTCTTGCATGGGTTTCTGGCAGAAATCAGTGTCTCAGAGTTCATGGCTTTAATCTCAACAGCGTTTTGTTATCGTTTTCCCCCAGTGGCTGGTGTATGCTTGTAGTTTTAGATAATGGGTGCTGGCGGGGCTGGTTTTTCCCACCGCACCCTTCCCTCAGGAAAACCTTTCAGCTTGTCAAAGCTGCCATTAAAACCAGGGCTGAGGACTTCCCACGAGAGAATTTGCCCTGGGCTCTTGCTGATGAGTGAAGCTGTCATTGGAAAATGAAAATGTCGGGTTTTGGGAAGGATGCTCATGAAAGTCAAGGAGATGGAGAGCAAATATTGACTGCCAGAGACGATCAGGTTGCTTTGCTGCGTGTTTGGGGATCCGGCTCCTACAAAAGGTGGTGTTTTCTGTTCCTGCCATTGCATGAGCAGAGCCGACATCCTCATTTCATGCTCATAAAGGCTTCTGTTTGAGGAACGGTTTCGATGCTTTGAGGATAAAAGCTCCTGAAACTTTAAACAATCATGAAGCAGAATGGCTGCTGGTTTATTTTAAATCTATTTCTAAGGTACCACATGTGAGCTCCCTTTTTAACTGTGCGAAGTTACTGTGTAAGCTTCTGCTTTGTCATCCCCAAGCATCAGGTCTAATATCCAGATACCAAGTATCCGCGGAGCTCCAGCTGCAGTTTTATTTCCTCTTAAAAACAATCTTGTGTTGTTTTGCATTCCTGAACCCCAAATTCCAGGAACTGTGTGATTTTTATGCGAATTTCAGCTTTGATAAGAAGAAAATCAAAGAGAAATAGGAAAATGTAAACATTAAATGCATAAAACAAGCCAAGGAAAACTCCAGGGGGTTTTATATGTATATATAAAGGTGCATCTGTGTGCGTGTGTGTATAACTTAAATGAAATGCCATAGTCTTGGATGCTGATGTAGTCAAATGAAAAGCTTAACAAGGTCACATATAAAATGCCATGATGCTATTTGCTGAAAGAGAAGTCTTCACATTAGAAAACATATTCTCTTGTATGCCTACAAATACTTCACCAAGTACAATTCCAGGACAGAAGTGCTTTTGCTCTCACAATTAAGATGTTAAGATGCACCAGGATGTGCTTAAAAGCAGCTCCTTTGTGAAGAACAACTAACTGAATTTATTGCAGAAAAAACATTAGTTATTGCCAGGAATATGGCAGCTCTGTAGATGTGTGCTTTTGGCTCCTGAGGCAATTGGGAAAATGAAAGGATGATCCTGTTCGGCATGAAACACTCACTCATGTATTGGGCCTTGTGCTTCTTGCAGCCGCCTTGGAAGTCACTGGGGAGGGAAGGCGCTGGGGTCCTACAGGGCTGGACTCTAACTGCATGTTTTCTTGTGTTGTTTTCACTGGAGTTGTTCTTTTTGGAGCTGGAGGATCAGTTAACAAGTAATTTATTAACCAAGCAGCTTTCTCCACTTTTAAAAGCTAGCTCTATGCCTGTGCACGTCTGGTCCTGCCAGCTCCAGGGCATTTGTACATCTTTAAACATGTGAGTAGCTCCCAGAAAGCAAGGGCATTGCTCACATGCTCTGAGTGTTTACAGCACTGAGACCTTAAAGAAAACCTGGTCTAAATGAGAAACAAGCATCTGAGGCAGCTATTTCTGTGAGGAAAGAGTCAGACTTGGTGTGCTCAAAGGTAGCATTTGATTTGGGATAGCTCCTACCTTGGACCTTCCCTGAGCATACAGTGAAGTAAATCTTCAGCTTCTTTAACATCTGTGTTTCTAAGGGCTGCAAGTCAGTAGTTGTTTCTGGAAATGGTATCTAAAAGAAAAAGGAGATCAGGAAGAAAAAGAAAGAAAAGCCAAGAAGAAAGAGGGCAAAGGCTAGCAGGAGTAAGCTGTCCGAGACAGAGATTGAAATAAGTCATGGACAGCTTTCCCTGTTTTTCTTCTATAAGCTCTTCATCAGTGTAAGTACGTGACTGCGTGGCACAGCCTTTAGCTGAAGCAGGCTGGCAGGGAGCCGCTGAATCTCACTTGGCTTTGCTTTGACAGTGCAATGTCAAAGGACACAGTGGCTTATTGCTGTCAATCTGACTGCTGTTTATCCTGTACCTCTGTGCACGGCTCTTCAGGCAGAAGTCCTCTTTCATAAGGAGTTACTTTTTTATATGCTGACCAATAATCCATAGGGTCTGAGCACGATCTCTTCCCCATCTCATCAACATCAAAAGGAGATTCCAGTGTGATGAATAGGGATATTTTTTCCTTCTGCTGCTGTGGTTAGGGGCGTAGTGATGGGAAAGCAGAGCACAGTTCAAAGATCGCCATTGCTGAAATTCCCTTGTAATGCTTTATTTATATCTTCGATACTGCTTGATAGAAGGGAAGTTTATTCATTCTATTGCTTGGCTGTGATAGAGAGCATAAGTTCTAGAATAAGTAAGATAAGTAATGTGCAAAGATGCAGTTAAAGCCTTTACCCCTGTAGTTTTTGTGCTGCAGAATGACAGAAATGCCACCAGAGCAGCCCTTTGAAAATCACTCAGCTCAAGCTCATGCTCCAGTGGAGTCCCTAGCACTGGAGCAGGCTAATTATGCTGGTTCAAGGAGCTTCGCTGCATCCAGGAGTTGGAGTGGCTCTTTCTGTTGTGTAGATAGATGCCGGCAGCTGGTTCCTCTTCACCAGCACAGGGAGCTCCATAGACAGCTCTGTGTCCCTGGTGGCCCTCTGGCTCTTCTCTGTGGGGCTGTTGTTCCACTGCATGGTGTTAGTCTGCACCCCCAGGCAGAAACTAGCCTTTTTCCTCCTCAAACCACATTAAGTTTCTGCTGAGCTCCATCCTAAGGTTTATCAGGGTCCCTCTAGTGTTGAGTTCTAGCTGTTTCTTGAGTTGTCATCCCGTGGTATAACATCACCTGCAGATTTGTGGAGGGCATGCTCAGTGTTGGCACATGTATCAGTGCTGATGGCCCAAAAATTGCCCAGTTTCTTCCTTGTCCTTCCCTGCTTGGAGATGGATGCCAGGAGGAAGGGCTGCAAGGGGACTCACCCAGTGCTCCCTAATCCTTTCCTTCAGGCAAAGGCACCATCAGCCCTTCCCCACATCAGGGACCTTCCCTGATCACCAGTATTTCACAGCTGCTTTTCCAGTTTTGAGCTTAGCAGACTGGGATTTAGTCTCTTGTTGTTGGGTAAGTCAAGTGCCACATGCACAAACCTGGTTTTATTACAAGCTGTAAGGTTTTATGATATATCAGGAATGGAAGCAAGCAGATCTAGCTGTTGGCAGCAAGTATTAAAAATGAAGCAGGTTTAGAGAGGATTATTTCTGCCTTTTCATTTGAAGAAATAATCTCCATTTTAAAGTTTGTAACTAAATATGCCCCATGCCTATACATTCATCTTTGCCCCGATAATGGATTTTATCACTAATGCGCATGAATTTTCACTTACGTTATAATCCAATCAGCAGCAAATCTCTCTCTTTAAATGCAAGGTATTCAGCAGAACAGGGACTCTGAGTAACTTTACTATTGAGTAAGATGGCTCGAACATAGTGGAGCAAGTTTGATTTTTTTACCATTTTACAGCAGAATCACCTTTTGCTGTGTAATTTGTGCTTTTATATGTACAGTGTGGATGTGTGTATTTGGGTACCCTGTGCAAACTCAGGCTGAGGTGAGGAAAACTCAGAGGTCAGGGGTTTGTTGTGTATGGGGAAAGTACTGATGAAGGGGCAATGGGTAACAGGGCTTCCTGGGGAGAAAAGGCAGACCGTAGTCAAGCCGGGTGCTCCTGAGAGCGTTCTCTTGCCCTTGATTTGGCTCATTTTGCAATTGAAACCACGTCCTCAGATTATCTGCACGCTCCGTGAGCTGCTCTTGAACCTCAGGGTCTTCTGTAAGCACTACTGGAGAACTGAGTGCTCACTTGGGTGGCACAGAAAGGCTCTGGAAGTGGTATTCCTTCTGGTGCAGCCCAGCCAGTATCACCTCCGCAGGTCAGTGAAGCTGCTGCCCTCTCCAGCTGGCAGGGGCAGGCTTGTGAGAGATTGTGGTTTGTGAACATGCTGGAGGGCTCTTGCAGCCTTGCCTGGATGAGGAGGCCTCAGTGTGAGCAGAGATTTTGGTGGGTTTTCTTCTTCTCAATTCAAAATCAGTGAAGATGGGGTTTGTGGGTTGGGTTGGTTTTTAATAAATGCAGAATGAAGCTAAGGTTCATGTGTACAGTTTTGGGGTGGTAGGTTGGTAGGTTTTTTTCCCTTGATGTGACTCTTTCTCCCCAGTTTTTTCCACAAGTCATTAAAATAAACCCAGGCATCACTTACTGACACAACAGCCTGACACTGCTTTTCTCTTTCCTCTGTTGTCTGCCACTGTGGTTTTTCTGATGTCTGAATCTTGAAGTGCAGCTGGCAAAATAAACAAAGCTCGTGTGTCCATCCAGCTGGGAAGCGGAGGAAAACTCTGGGAGCAAAGCCCATCCCAAATGATGAAGTTATATTGCTGTTCCTTATGGTTTCCAGCAGTTCAGATGTAGAGTGTGCTCAGGACCCATCTAATGCTTCACAGCCTCAATTGTGGTTCATTAAATAGCTATAAGAGGGGAGGAATAAATGCCACTCAGAGAAATACCTCCTTTTATTAGGGCCTGACCTTCCATCCCTGAATTAAGCTGGACTGGAGGGGACCCATGCAGAACCAGGTACAAAGCTTGTTCTCTTCCTGCTTTGCCCACTGGGTATGGAAGCATTGCTGGTACAGGGTAGCAAACCCACTAGCCTGCTGTAAAGCACAGGATCATGACTTCCCATAGTATATCTTAAAGCTCCAGGTTGGAAGCAGAAAGGAAGAGCCCAGTGCTTTTCTTTCAATCCACCAAGTGTGTAGCACACAGAGGAAACCCTGTGGCACTGCTGCTTTGTAAATGGATTTGCATGGCATTCAAAGGCAGGCAGATGGGCTGTCCATCACTGCCACCTCACATTATGCCTCTCTGGCCAGCAGTGTTTGTGCCATGGTCGCTGCCTCCCCACCACTCACTGCTGTGGTTTAATTGGCCCCTCAGAGGCACTTGCAGGGCCCTGTCAAGCCAGCAAGATTTGAGTGCTGATTTTGCCTTTTCTTTTCCCTGCTATTCCTTGGGCAGAGGCTTACACTTGGGGCTCTGTTCTCCCCAGTTATTATGCCCTCTTGTTCTGAGCTAGCGATTCAGGGTCATTTTATTTATACCTACAGCCTTGGCTTCATGAAGTTATTCTCCATTGTCACAGACTAATAAGTTGGAAGTGTTGTTGCTCAGGTCTTGCAGGAGCCTAATGCAGCATTTAGCTGCACAGGATAAGTAACTGGTTGTCCCATTTACTTCTTACGTACAGGGTGCCTTAAAGCCTCTGTGCAAAGGGTGCAAATGGATGCAAAGCCAGTAAGAGACCTTGCTCGTAAGTAACTGATTCACAGGCTCTTTGGTTCAGACAGTGTATACATAGAATCATAGAATCCTGTGAAAGGTTTGGATTGGAAGGGACTTTAAAGCTCATCCAGTTCCACTCCCCTGCCATCAGCAGGGACGCCTGCTACTAGAGCAGGTTGCTCCAAGTCCTTTCCAACCTGGCCTTAAACGCTTGAGAAAGCATCATGAGCTCCAAGTGAGAACTGTTTGTGTCCAGCTGTATGGAAAGCTAGTTGAAGTGGTGCCTTGCTAATTCCTGAAGCCACTGTTGAGGGTCCCATGCCTGGAGGAGTGTGAGGGTTGAGGGTCTCCTTTCCTACAGAATAACTCAGGTTATCTTGGGAATGAACAAGAAAACCAATTTCCTGATTGCTTAATCATGAAACCCAAAAGGTGTGCGCTGTAATGTTCATAGTGCCCCAGGAGCTTTGGGCAGAGATGAGAAGTAGGGATTTACCAGGTTGCATAATGTGATGTTCCTTTTAAATTGTCTCTGCCATGCTGATGCTTTTCAGTTTGTAGCATTCAAAGAAGTCCTTCAGCATGCCTTATGGTGAGGGACTGTGACTTACAAATAGGCGGCCCGGGCTAAAGTCATATGGCCTCATGCTATTTTACACAATGGAGTCGAAATTGCACACAGTGAGAGCATTTAGGAGAAGGTAAAAATAAACCCACTGAATATTTGGATAAACCTGTAGCTGTTCAAACTGTTGATGGCTTGATTATTTGCCTTTGTCTGTTTAAATGTTGTTTTTCAAGATCTTATGCTACCAAATAACTGATCTCCAAGAGATTTACAATAAAAAGAAATACATATTTAATTTGGAAAAGTCTTGTAGGGAAGAATGTATTTTTGCTGGTTTGCACAATAAAAGGGCAAAGCACTTTTCATTCCTGCATGCTTTTTCTTATTTGAACTGGGAAAGGCAGCTTTCAAAGAGAGCAAATTGTCATTTTGCCATGAAAGGCTGTTTTTGCTGACACAATTGGTAGTTTAGCTCAGCTTTGATTTCCTATTCTAAATATGTTGTAAGATTATAGGGTACATACCAAGAAATATTCAGCTCTTTTTTTTCCCTTTTGAATTGCTTAAAAATTAAGAGAATGATTATGAACATGGCATAAGTCTATACAAGATGTGCCTTTTTTCCCCCCTCCTCTTCTTGACATTCAGTGTGTGCACTCCTGGGATGATATTTTATTGCAGGACATTGATTCCAAGAAGATACTTTAACTATGTTAGGAATGAATTGAAAAGAAATGTAAGGCCAGAGTCCCAGCTGGTGTAAATCAATGTCACTCTGTTGAAGCTGGCAAACTCATGGCAGTTTATCCCAGCTGGAGATGTTCCCTCCAGTTATTTTTCCCATTTGTCCATAGGGCAGAGCTGGTTTTGCCACCCTAGGTATAATTTGGGTCTATCTGAGGAAGAGAGGATGGGCTCAGTAATTTAAGATGGCGAGGGAACTCAAAAAGCCATTTGAATCTTTGCATTTTAAGTGTAGGCAGAGGTAAGAGCTACGTTAAATAGTTGCTTCTTTTACCCCATCTGTCTCTTAAACCAGTAATGGTTGTACATAAGATTCCAAAGTATGATCTAACAAATGGAATTATTGGCTATTCCTTCAGTGGTTTACCAGCCATAGAGAGGTTTTACCTTGCAGTGGAAAAAAGTGATCCATTTCTAATTCCACCGGTCATCTGCTGTGGAGAGGATTGGTTGTACCTTTCCTGCTGTACCCAGGCAAAAGTGGCCAAGTCACACTTTGGTAAAGTGGTAAATGGTTTAAACAGCCAGCATCTCTTCTGCCAGTGGCGCTGTTCATTCCCTGCCTTGCCAGCTGGTGCCTCTCATTTGTCTTCCCTGACCTGATGCTTTTCCTCAGCTCCTGCCACCATCCCCTGTCAGCCTTTCTCCCTGCAGCTGTAGTGCTTCTGGTTTCCCATCCTGGCTGCACTCAGGGGTGGAACCCATCTTCAACAAGAAGCGGGGTGAGTGTGGTGCAAAGTGACCCTCTCAATAGTTTCTTTCAAATTAGAACCACAGAATGGGTTGAGTTAGAAAGAACATTTGAGGTCATCTCGTGTGGGCATAGGTTGTGCTGCGCAGCATGACCACAATTGCAGCGATGTTGCTGATGCAGCGTGACCTCTCTGGTCTCCCTCTTCCCCAGTTTTAAGGGCGTATGCCAGAAAATGGATGTGCTGCTAATTTATTCCTTTCAGTTTTTCAGTGAATCACTTGTAACAGTTATTTTTACAGACGCAAAATGTGTTTTTCCTAAATCTCATTTGTGCAAATGCTGAATCTGTTTTGGTATTTCCACATCACCCTTTCAAAGAAAGAAAACCCAGGCAAGCATCCTGCCACGGGGATGGGAGCCTATGCTATTGGATTCAGGCTTGTAGCAGGAAATGTTAGAGCAGTTGTGGAACCAAGGTAGAGGTATGTCCCCATCTGAAATCGTTCTATCACTGTGGCATTATATTAACCTTGGGGTTTGATAAGTTTATTACTCACAGCTGTTTACAGCAGCTTTTGTATGAGAGTTTTTATTCAGGGAGAAATCCATAGCTTGTATTATTTTAGAATGTGCTATGTAGGGGTGGGATATTTTTTTTGCCTACTTATTGAGGCCAAATGCTTACAAAATGGGCTACAGATCAAAAAGTCCAAACCCACAGCTTTTGTGTCTATGGAGTCATGATTGTAAATGTCATGTTTGCATATTTTGAAATTAAAAATCAATACACCATTACATATTGAGAAAGACTATTTCTTAGCACCTGCTGTGAAAAGGTTATGGATTTCCTCATTAGCAGCTTGCTTGTAATGGAGCTGAGCAAAGAGGAGTGGGGCTCTCTACGGACACAAGGCATAGCCAGGGTTGTTTAGTCGTGCTCTGAGCTGGTGCCTTGTGTATTTCTTTTGCAAGGCCAAACCTGAAGTGCTTATTCTTGTTGTGCAATAGTTGTCAGGTAGAGGATAATTCCTTTCTTGTAGGTGGCTACTGGTGCAAATTTTCCATGCCAGACCTAGAAAGGGATGAATCTTAAATCCATCTAAAAGAAAAAAAAGAAGGTAATGCAGACTAGGAATTAAAATGCTAAAATTTAGTACCTCTTCCTTTTTTTTGTTGCCTTTGTTTAACCAATCAAGGGAATTTAGTCATAACAAGCTATTTCGCTTTCACAGAGTTTCCCTGCATGTCACTGTATTCACTGTATAGACAAGGGATGAATCCAGTACAGCTGTTCAGTGTGTATGGATGCACGGGCGTGTGTTTATTAAGACCATACCCAAACAGCCCTTTAAGCAAAAGAAAACCAGAAACAAGCGCTTACTGGGGAATGAGTTATTCTTCCGGAATCAAAGTCAGTGATAATGTATTGAAGTGCAAGACTTGATTTCTTTTGGTGGGTGGCATGTCAGGTTTGTGGTATGATTCACCTATTCATTTCTTTGCTTTTTAAGAACACCGATTTTTTAAGTTGTGTGCCAGTAAATACAGAGCTCAGTGGTCCTAAATTTCCTGTTGAATGAATGTGTATATGATACATACACATTCATTCAAGGGATACAAGCACACCCTTCTCTTCATTAGTCATGAAGTCTCCTTCTGGGTCACCAGTTCCAAGTGATGTCATTGTTGTTCACTTCTTTGAAGTTTCAGGATTGAGCCAATAAAGAAAGATATCTGTAGGCCAAGTGTTGGATTTCCATCCAACTTTTCCCTTGGACGGAAAAGTTTGTAGCACAGCATCTGTTAATCTGAGCTGGGGTCACAGTCTGACCTGTCTTTTTTTCCAGCCACTACTTATCAGCCTTTACCAATGTAGAAACCTTTTCCAGGACCAGTCTTCCTCTTTTTATGTCTGTAGGAGACCATTCTGGAGATGCTTTGTGATGTGTTAAATGAGAGCAAATGAAAAGCAAATCAGTAGTTTGAGTAGTAGTTGGTGCAACAGCTGTGAGGTTGCTTTTCTAGTGTTACAGTAAGCTCTGGGAGGGCTCCAGGGACACCGTGCGAGACTTGGAGCTGCTGATGAGTGAGGTGAGGAAGAGAAAAACGAACCCCAAGTTTTGCTTGGAGTTGCCTTTGCCCAATTGTATTATTACAGCAGTTTGTCATGGTTTGAGACTGATGGGCCGGGTCCTGCACAAATGCTGGGTGAAAGCACAGTCCCTTCCTAAGGATCTCAAGTCAGGCAGTTAACTCTCTGATTAACTCGTTGTCCTTTGGAGCCTGTGATGACCGTGAAACCACACCTTTAGTCTGTACCATGATCATTAGACATTTTCAGGGGTGCAAAATTAGTGGAGGTAAGTGATTATATACCCATCTAAATCTTACGGTTCCTTATCAAGCAGCTTCAATCAATAAATCCCTAAGCTCACTTGTTAACATAGAATAGGTCTGTGCTCTGGAAGATTATAAAGTGTATTTAGGAAGAAAAAATGGTGCAAAAATTCCAGCAGATTTTTAAGTATACGTTGTCGAAAAGGCCAAGAGGAGAAGGTGAATGATTGTTTTTTCTGCTGGAAGAAGACAAAAAGCATGGTCGTGCAAATGGTTTTGTCAATGCAGAACACTCCGTGAAGTAAGAGAGTTTGGTAGAATGCAAATGGCCATTACTCAAAATGCTGCTGGGAAGATAAAATGACTGTGAGTGTTTGGATAGATGGTTGCAGGGTAAAGATCTATTGCTCACTAAGTCATGTGGTCATAAAGATAGGTGGATAAATGCGGAGATACCAGCAGAGACGATAGGCTATATAATGATGAGGCGCGGTGTGAGGGGAAATATAAATCCATAAGAGCCTTTGCAAGGGGTGACGTGCAAACTTCAAGCACAAGTGTTTTACAGACAACACCAGGGCAAATCTTTTTTTTATTAACTGAGTTGAACTTTAAAATTATGTCATGACCAAAAATCAATAAAGAGAAACTGATTTAAGTTCATCCAAGTGTGAAGGGGTTTATTACCAGCGCTACATCACTCTAATGATGTACTCTTAACTTTTTTTGGTGTGTGATATATTACATCTATTACTGCTAAAAGGATAAAACTGCAAAGCAACAGTGGACATTAATAAATCAATTGAAAGCAAAACGGGCAGGTAGCCAGGGGAAAACAAAATCCAATTTGCAGTTTTTAAACGTGGTGCAATTGTAATCTTATGCAAATGGCACCCACAACAAGGCCGTGGGTTTTCAGTTGCTAATGGGATTCTCTCCTGGTGCTTGTTTTGTTTGTTTGGCCTCGGATAATCCTTCTCAGTCGCTATGCTGTGACAGTACACCGATAAGTAATATTGCTGAAGCTAATTTTCTCACTTAACCTTCTAGATAGATCCACGCTATAAAAACAGCCTGTAGGGTTTTGTTCATCCGGTTGCATGAAGCATCTCTTGGAGCTGTTAAAACGCAAAACATCTGTCTTCCTTGTCGCTGTTTCCATCTAAATTTATTGTCCGGGTTGTGGAGCGTACGAGAGGTGCTGAGCTGGTGCTGTCTTTTAATACAAGAGGTAAAGACAAACGCTGCCCTGTCTTGGATCTGTGTTTAGGCACAGGTTTCCAAAACCATTCCAAACAGTTTGCTTGTTCTCCTCACCTGGCTGGAACCAGGATAAATTTAGCAGTGGAGTGGAGTATATTATTTGCAAAGCAAACTTTGTATTTCTGCTGGGAAGCATTCACTGCCACTTCTCCTAATGCTGTCTACTTGCGGGCCCTGTTCTTCACTGGGAATTACACAAGATCACTCTTTGGCTGTGACCTTTCTTATTCTAATGGCATCTGACAGTGAAAAATGCTTGGATTTTCAAAGGAGCCTGAGAATTTAATTGGACATGTACCTCTTTAAAGCTCTTCTAGCAAGCCAGGCTTATTTATTGTTATTAATATGCTCTCAACTCTGGGCAATGGTGATACAGCCGAAACCAACCTGCGTACATAATTACAAAGCATGTGCAAAACGCAGAGATGAAAATAAGGCAGCGGTGAATAAATAAGCTTTTGTCAGCCCTGCTCTGGAAACTCTTCAATCTGCGTCAGGTCTAGGGGCTTCTTCATTAATGTGCCACTCTACATGGAGGAGCGATGCTCTGACAGTGGCAGCGTCAAGCTCCGTGCTGATTATTTCCTAACCATTACCATACCAAATGTGCTCAGGTCCACAGGGGGATGAGAGGAGGTTGTACTTTGATGTATCAGGGTTTAACCTCCAACCATTCAGCATCACCTTCAGAGGAGACACGTTATGCTGAGGCACACTGCTCGGGGCACCCTCACTGGTGGGTCTGCCTTGTTCTCTTGTGGCTGTGCTGACCTTGTAGAATGGGCGAGGATGAAGAGCTGTGAGAGAGCATTTGCTACCTTTTAATGCAGACTGCAAAGGTTTGGAGATGGTCTGTTGAGAATGGGTATCCTTCTATTTGTTATTTGCCATGTGCTAGGCAATATTGTGAGCAATTGATGAAATTAAACTGTTAGGAGAGGGTTGGGTTTGTTTTTTTTTCAATAGGGATTATAGTTGCATGTAGTACTCACGGAATGTACATTCTAATTAGTTTCTGTAGTGTCTTCCAAATGCTTCCTATAAGTTCAGGGAAAGTTGAATGAATTACAGATGTTTTTCAAAGTGGTTTTAAGCACCAAATAGTAGCAGGAATTCTGTTTTCTCTCACTTTGCTTTACAAGGTTGGAGAAATAATCTTGAGCTTGTTAGCAGCCAGTTTAATTTCTTGTATCAGTTTTTAACTTCTTATAATCTTGTGCATTACTAATGTAAAGTACAGGCACTGGGAGGAGGCAGTTAAAACATATACCCTGGAATTGCATCAAGTGATGATTCTGGGGCAGCCCATGGCTAAGGTTACAATGTGCAGATCACCTTCAGAAAGCTGGAAAGTAAACACAAGGCAGGAGTCAACAGAGACTTAGCAGAGCTATTGCAGAAGGATCACTACAGTGATACTTGAGCACACATCTTTATTAATATTGAAATGTCAATGGTATTTTTAGCCCAGCGTTTATTACCACTTTGAGCAGGGTGCCTAAATGAATCCAATGTCTTGATAAATGTCTTTCCTTGGTGCCTGCCCCAGAATAGTTTAGAACCAAACAATAATTACAATCACTTCTATACAGGCAAGAGAATGATAATCTTGGATCTTGCAATTTTCTTCTCTCTTTAGCTATCATGCAAGTCTGTCATTCTTGTGAGCTTTAATTTTTGGCATCTGCTTGGCAGGGGTAAATCAGCTTAATTACTGTAAAATTCTTCAGAAAGTCTTCCAAGCATTACTCCTGCAGAAGAATCCTGTTTGCCTCTCCACGAGGAGAAGCAGTGACAGTGCGTGTCCCAGAATGTGTTACAGCCACTAACAGTTCGCTGTAAGCTCACAGTCAGGGCGTGGATAAAGCACGATGCTGGAGAGCAGTGGCACAAAGCTGCTCTGTGAGGAGTAATCTCTGTTGTAAAATCACGGGATGTGTTTCAGTTGACTAAATTGTGATGACAGCACAGGTATGTATCAGCTCTCTATGTTTTCTACTGAGAGATATCTAGTGAAGCATCGGGCTCTGCTTGCTGGCAAGGATGGCTAATGAAAGACAAATGGGGATCTGGTTTTTCCCACACATCTGGGGAGCTGAAGCCTCTCAGGGATCCGTTAGTGAGAAGACAGCAAAGAGCGCACTAAATGTGTCCCTATAGGAAGAGGCAAACACCCACCTATAGACAATACATTCCCAAGGGATTTGAAGCCAAATACTTAGTAACTTTGCCCAGACTTAGGGAGATCCTTGTCAATTCAAAGTACTAACATGGATGGGGGTTTCAGAAAAAGGGTTCTGAGTCCCCAAACCCTTGGCATGATCTTGAGTATCATGTCAGTGAAGAAATAAGACAAAGGAATGTTGCCCCATGTGAGATTATTGCTGTGCTGCTCTGGGAGGATTTAACAAGACAAAGATGGTGAAAGTCCAACCTAATTAATGTATTTTTTTACACTTTAAAGGAAAAATAGCTCTAGAAGAGCAGGAAGAAGTGATTTTATTTAACTTGCAGTTTCTGTTTACCTGTTCTGTGGTTGAATTGTTTATCTACAAGGAATTCATTTGTTACTATGTTTGTACCACTTGGTTGCAAGAGTCTGTTTAATGAAGTGTGATAGAAATAAATACTGTGATGTTCAGTGGCATGGACAGAGCTTCGGTGTTGTCTCATTTCTCAGAATACAGAGATTTAGACTCAAGAAAGCACAGCTAAGCTGGGGAGAGGAGTAATTCTGACATCTCACCTAAAGCTCAGCCTTAGCACTTCATCATTCCCCTGCACCCATGGTCATGTAACGTGTGGGTTTGCAACTGATCAAACCATTTACTTTCTTTCAGTGGTTTGTAAGTACTAAAGTACAATTTGAATCAGTGTCCTGAAGATGTATTTTAGACATTAGTTGAGCTTTTTCCACCAACAGTGTTTCTTTTGGGCACTGTTTTTGACCAAGTCTGTCTTTGTGTAGCACACATGGTGCTGTCTGTCTAACTGCAGTCACAGATCTAAGTTGCCAGGGAGCAAAATAGGCTGTGTCTCTCTCCTGATACACAAGATTGTCAACTTCTTCTAAGAGCTGGGCATGAAACCTTCATCTCTGTGAAAAAAGGCACCGTTCCTGTTGTCTTGAATGAGACCGCTTTTTGTGCTATCTTTGAATGAACTAGAGCTTCCGGCAAATGCCGAGTGAGTTTGGCCGTGTTTGAGAATGTTAGCTATCTGTTAGGTTGCAGTCCTTATTTCATCGGTCCTTCCTTTCTAAGCAGTGCCTCTCAAACTGATGATAAAAGGGAAATATATAAAATGGTCAGATAATTACCTTGAGCAAGCCAGAAGGAGAGTTGCTCTGCATGATGCAGGACTAGTTTTTGATAAAGTCTTCTCTTTTATGTGTGTTCTGCAGGGTGTATTGAGTGAGAATTAGATGGAGCCAGTTTGGCTGGATTTATATTGGCTGGAGATAAATACTGTAGATGAGAAACATGTTTGTCTGGGCCAGAAACCTGGTATTGCAGGAGAACAGTCCAACAAGATTTATTGATGTCCAGTTTTCTTGGCATAAATGGGTGCATTTCCTTCTTTCAGGGTACATTCTGCTTCCTGCAGTAATGTTTGCCTGATGATAGTATTAACAGACCCTTAAGTTCAAAGTCATTATCTGTAATGAACTCAAAAGAGAGTCAAGATTTATTTCGTCTATGGCCTGCCAAAATCAGGTGGTAAAAGGTAACGTCAGTCAGATAAAGCGTTGCCTTTTGTCAGGTTGAGAATCTGGTGGTTCTGGTTGTCAGGTTAAACTAAGCTGCTGATTTGGTCACTTCTGAAAGGCCATCTCGTACTTGAGAGATCAGAAAAAGTGTTGATGTCATCCTTCTCAGCCATAAAGCTTTCTTCTTTCTCTCTGTTACGAACTGCCATAAGGCCTTCAAAAGCTCCTCAGGCTTGTGTAGTTAGAAGCCTCTTTATCTGTCATTTTGTTTCAGCTTAAATACTTCATGGAGACATCAGACTTGCCACAAAACTTTTCAGAGGGAGACGTGCTTTTGTAACCTGAATAATGGTCTGGGATAGAAGGGACCAGAGTTGCACTTTCTGGCATGCCTGATTTGGCAGCTCTTAATGGAGTTTTTCTTCCCTGGGACTACGCAGCTTGTATTTTCTGTAAGAAATTGCCAGTAATCTAACCTGTGATGTTTCCAATGAATTATTTGGTCTTTGGAGTGTTAAAGGTCTTTGTTCAAGTAAGTCTGGCCAGCCCTAATCCAAAGTGTCTACAAGTGGGTAGTTATTTTCCCAGCATTTTTGTGCAGTGGGTTATTGATTGATACAGAGGAAATAAGGAGTGGTGAGTGTATGGTCCCTTGGGGAAACCCAGGTTGGAAGCAGTGAGCTCAGGACCTTTGATGGGGAGCCCCTAACATGTGAGCAACCCTTATGCACTGACCTCGACCACCCCAGTGCTTTCCAGGGCCCCACAGATGAAATCTGTTCTCTCTATTTAGGGCAAGTGCACAAAAGCTGCATCAGTGGACCAGTTAGAAATAGGCTTTTAAAATACCAAATGGCTGCTCTTGCCATTGCTCATCCTGACCCCATCTCTCACCCTTTGCCCTCAGCCCTGAGTTTTATATCCCAATAGAACAACTGCATATCTTACAGTTTCTAGCTACTGCTGCTTCAGGACATTTATTAAGGTCTTTTAAAAGAATTTATAGTGACTTCTTTAATGACCTTTCCTGGTTCGTTGTTGATTAACCTCCAGGCTTGCAAACTGGGAGGACGGGAGCCAGCAGTGTGTCTTTCTGCCTTGCTGGCACGCCAGGCCCGGCACTGCAGGAATCATTTTGGTGTCTAACACATTGTATTTGTTACTAGTTTCCATTTAATTTTACTCCCCTCTGCATTTGGGCAGAAGCTGCCAGTGTGTAGGCTGGTGTTAGTTGCATCTTTCTGTCTTCAAATCGTAGCACTTTCGAACCCTTCACTGGAGAGGTGTGGGGGAAGAGCTGTTTATCCTTGGCAAGAAGTATACCTTCACATTTAACCCCTGGGCCTTGAGTTCAGCAGCTCTTTAACTGTAATAAATCTGAATGTCACGCTCAGCAAGGTAACATCTGAAGAATGTTGTTTAAGAAAGGAAAAGACAAACTGGTAAGGATTTTGCAGCTGGTTGCCTTTGGCCAAAGTCTGCTTCCATGGATGATGTTTTCACAGGGAAGAAAAGGAAGTTTAAAAAGCAAAACAAAAGGCGACGTCTTTAGTAAGCTACAAAGTCTCCTGTGGGATCTAGGTGGGGGGTTTGCTCATTTTCTTGTAATTGGAAAAAGGCAGAAATTATGTCTGTGTTTTGGGTTGTTTTTTTTTTTTTTTTTTTAAGCTGGTACTATATGGCAGAAAAACAAATACTGTTCTGCCTTGATCTCGACGCCAAGTAATGCCTTGGCCTTGAGCCAGAGCCAGTCCTGCCAAGATAACCTGGCGAGGACACCAAAGGCAAGGCTCGCAGCATATCTGAAAGCACCAGCTCAGAGTCGCCGTCGTAAAATGATGAGGACTATGTGACTGTAAGCATCTTGGCAATGATTTATAGTTCCTATGTCATCTGTGCTCTTATTTGTGTCTATTACTCTGGTTTTCTTCTGAATTTTTGGCAAAGGGCTTACGGAGACTGAGGTAGACTTGGCATGGTGGGCTGGGGAAATTAATCTCTGACCAGACACTGAGCAGACAGATTTAGCAAGCTGCAAGTCTGGGAGCAGGAGAGCTCCTAGGAGTAGTTTTGCCCAGCCTTTCAGACTGCTTCTGATGATATATCTACTGTAACTCTACCCTGGTTCAGACGCAAAACTGACTCGGGTTTAGTGCTTCTGGATAAGTCTTTGCACAGTGCGTAAGCTGAGGGTTGCAAAAGTGGCATCACAACATAGGAACTGTGTGCTGGAAGTTTGTGTGCCTTATCTAATGAGGTCCATGGGTGACAGTTGATTAAAGCCCTAAGCCTGGGGAAATAAAAAGGTAATGGCTGCCTGCAAACAACATCTGAGGTTAATTTAAAATCCTCTCCTAAGGTAATCAGTGTTTATTAAAAGAAGACAGAGGTAGCTGGCCCCAAGACCTTAGGATTGTGCCAGTGTGTGCTGTGCCATGTCCACAGCACTTCTCTCTGGCTTTGTTGCAGCAATGGGGTACAATATACACTGCTGAGGTATATTAAAAAATCACCTTGGTTATATTCTTTTCATCAGATGTGCTTAGAAACATATAATATAGAGCAAGAACTGTCCTCTGGTCCTGATTAAGTATCGTCAGTCTTGGAAAAATGCTTGGTAAGCATCTATGCAGGTTTCTGCAGATCAGCCAGAAGGAAACAGTGATCCAGTGCTATGCCATTTATTGATCTATAAAATTATTTGCTAGTCCTGGAATAGAAAAGCAGAGAAGAACCGAGGAAAAGAAGGGGTTTATGTCCTAGGATATATGCTTGATGCCGGCTGCGTGCCTCATTGCTGCGGCGGTGAGCGCAAGGCAGAGCCAGTTGCATGCAGACCTCACCTGACATGATGCCACTGTTTCCCCTCTTGAGAGAGAAAAGCTGTGCATTTTAGGAAGCGTGAATGTTTACAGCGTCGTGCTTTCTATTTTGGCCATGAAGATCATCAGTGGAAGGTTTTCCTAGAGCTGCCCCTTTGTCACACCAGAACTGCATCCACACAGTGCACTGCATTGCTGAATCCCATGATAGAGTTGGAGTATCTTCTGTCATAACCTTAATGTAATTTTAAATGTGCCTCTCTATTTGTCCATGTGTATGTAGAACATGATGTCGCATAATTCCATCAGTGTGAATATTGCTCCTTTCCAGTTTGTTTTAGTAGAAGGCACTGCCAACAAAGTCCTGTTTTGAATTGTGTTACTTTTCTGTTCCTGTGAATTAGTTGAAATGGAGGAGTGTTAGCATAAGAGCTACATTAGTTATGGTCAGTTTATCTGCTACCAAAATGAGTTCTGCAATGCTGCAGCTGCTTTGCAGCAAGAGCACCAGGAAAATTTGTTGGTGTATGTTTTGCCTCAAGTTACTTAACATCAATATATTTATTTCTCATTTACTTTATGGAATTACTTAAATCAAAATGGTACGTGTAATAACAGATCCCGTCTTGCTTCAGAGCTTAGCAGAAGAGAGAAGGAAGTCAGCCTGCAAACTTGGTCCAAACTACTTGTTTGTTCTTGGGAGGTTTGGTCAAAGGACTTTTCGAAACAGAGGTGGAATCAAGATGAATGGTCTGAACCTCTGTGCTGAGTGACTGTCTCCTGTGTCTCCCAGAGTTTTTCTGGTATCATTCTCAGGTAGGGTTTTGTATGCTGTAATGGGGAAAAACAACGCACTCCATTGCTTTTTATCATTTTAAGGTAATTTGACATAGTAGGAGCTGCATGTTGATTAGCTGACAATAAAGAGGGGAATTAATCAACAGGCATAAGGTGCTTAAACATTATGACAAGCAAAGAGAGAACTCGCGGAGGAAAATCAGGAGTCCTCTTGTCTGTCTTTTTTGGTTTGTTTTAATTCCAGCTTCCTGTGGTTGCTTATTTCAGGGTAAAATAACCATTACAGATGAAATTACATTGAATTAAAAACATACATCCCTGGGAATCCATCTTGTGTGTATTACAGATAAAGTATTCCCCTTGACACCAAGCCTGTATATGAGCAGTTAGTATTTACCAGCACGGAGCTCTGATTTTTCAGTTAATTTAATCCCCAAAAGCAGGTGGGTTTCTTCCTTCTTTGTGTTTCTGTGACAGTACTGAGCACACAGAAGATACCATGTTGGGCAGTCAGGTGTTTAAATGGAGAGCTGGTGACCTTTGCTGCCTTTGGTGTGTGTCCTGCCTTCGGGAAAGGCTGGAGGCGCATCACAACGGACTGCATTTCATCAGGTCCTTCATCACTGCTGCCTGTGCCTTCTTGACATGGGCTTGTCTCAAAGCAAGCTGAGGGCTTTCTGAGTAGCTCTAGGTATCCATGCTTGGCTGGATGATCCGAGCAGCACATTTTCCCCTCTTTTCCAAAGGGGGGAAGGTGGAGGAAGGACCAATGGACCAGGGCACTTGTAACTGTGTGAGCATTTATTGCCTGTTTCAGTTGGTTTCATGTTTCCGTGGCAACATGCCCTGTGTGGCTTGAGATCTGCAGTGGAATGGTACCTGTTGTGTCTGTAAGGGGCTGGGCAAGAAACAGGTTTCATGAAGCTTGTAAAGAATAAGGTAGCTTCAGGCACAATTGGGTTTTAAGCTAGATTTACATGATAGGCATATGGTTTACACAGATACTTTCAGAGTAACTGAAGCATGCTATCGTTGTTAGTTGAAGTGACACCAGAGGGGAAATGCTGAGTAAAATAATCTCATTTAACTAAGTTTTGTAGTGAATTAATGACAGTGCTATTTCTGACAAAGATTACAAAGCAAATCATAGTGACTGAGGGCTAGGAATAAAGCACTTCTTGTGGAAGAAAGTAAAATCTCCAGGTAGCCAGAATAGAGAAAGTGGGCACAACTCTTTGGGGCTGTTCCTTCCTTTTCCCAACTGATTGTCTTACTTCTTCCTGCTATTATTAGTCAGTCCATTAAAGGTATTACTGTTTTTACCATCGGGCAGAAGTGGAAAGCCTCAGCTCACAGTACTGAGTTTAGCCTGGACAGCTGCACAGCATCCATTAATTTCACTTAAGAGCTGAATCTTCAAAATGACATGGCTCTCAGCACTTCCAGACCTCGGATGGCTCTCTGCTAATAAGGATTTTGAAAGAACCCCCACAATTCTCTGTTCTGGTGCCTAAAGAGGCATTTATCTCATCTAGAATGTGTTCTGAAATGTTTTTCCCCAGCAGCATGGTATAGGAGACAGTAAAAGTCTGTACTCAGTGGTGTTTGGGAGTGGGTGAGTGGCTCTGCTTGGCTGGTGAAGAAGGGATCCTGTCAGGAGCTGAGCTCCCCAGTCCCTGAGCTGTGAGACTGCAGAAGGTGATGAGGAGCCACCAGCCCAGTATCACCAACCCAGGCATTAGCAAAATGCTTTCTCTGTCAAAGAGGGCTCTTTATTTTGCTTGAAACCATTGTTACCTCCTGCAGCAGAGAAGAGGTCTCCTGTTGCTGGATCTGCCTCTCTCTTGTGTTTTGTAACATGCCTGTCTCCGCGACTTACACTACCAACCATGAGCACAAGGTCTTTCAGTGCTGGAAAGAAGGTTGTGCAGTTTCCCCTCTCTCTTGTAAACATGTTTTCCCAGTATTGGACAAGGTACCTGAGCACCTGCTTCTGCTGAGGGCTGGGAACCTCCCTCTGATGTGTTTGATTGATGAACATGGCAGGAGGTCGTCTCCCCAGTGAGCTTCTTCAGTCCCTTTGCTGGCAGGTTTGCCTTGTTATTCTGTGCTGAAGGACTGCAGGTTTTGGTGGGAGGTCCTTTGCCTGTAGCTTCTCTGCATTCCCAAATACCAAGCTAGCAGAGTGGTTGCTCCCCAAAATATTAATCCCTAAATGCCTTCTATACCACTAAGTCTGAAGCAGTTACAATCTTTTCCCTTCCTCTGCTAATTATATTCATCTGGAAGCAGACGTTGGGGTCTCAAAGGACCATCCTTTTAATTTCCCTTCCACGTGTAGCAATTAGCTGGGGGTTGTTAGTGGCTGAAACAGTCAGTGCACTAAAGAGGTTGGTGTGTTAAGTACAGCAGGAAAGTTGTAGGGCTCTAATGGGTGAACATGGCATGTTGTCAGCCAGGGCTTGATAGAAACCACTTACTGTGGGTAAGGGATGTCTGGGGAAGCCCTTACCCCTGAGGCACACGCTGGTAGGATCCTCCTTTAATCAGCTTTTAAAGGAAAAGTGAAAATCTTTTCCTTTCCTTTTTCTTTCTGTCCTTGCCCCCACAATGTAAAAGGTATTGAGCCCATATTGCCCCGGGGAGATGAGTGTGTGTGTATTTCAGGGCTGTATGAAATATTCACCTGGTGTAAGTAATTTTTACACTGTCTGGACTACTGAAATGTCCATCTATAGCCTTTTAATGGTATTGTTGTTATACAAGTCTTTATCACTTGACAGAGATATAAGAAGTTAATAACAGATTTATAATTTTATGAGCGTTTGTGCTGCAAATGCAAGAGAGTTCCCTAAACCAAGTTTAATGCATCCTGAAAGTCCTTTTTATTGGTTTGTTAATTCCCTGCAGTGCCATTTCATGGAAGTGCATATTCTATTTATTTCTAGAGGAGAAACAGTCGTTTAGATCCACATGATGAAAACACAGGGGGGAGGCACTTCCCCCAAAGTGACTGTTTTATCATAGTGTTACAAGTACTTCTGCCAGACAGAGGTGACAAGGAGTGGACACCCAGGGTCATGCTTTGGGGCAGAGCTGTGGAACGAATGACAGAATACCTCTTGGTGCCCCAAACCTGCTCACTGTCTCTGTTTCCCTTCAAACTTGTCCCCATTCACACAGGGGTTGGGTGGGGATTTTCTGTTTTACGTAGGTTTGACTGTCAGAGGTGAAGTCTCTTACTGATACATTTAGTTTGACAAATGTCCCTTATGTTAAGTTCTCTGTACTGACCTTGACTTTTTCACCCCTGAGGATGGGGAATTGCCTCTAAAATAAATCTCATTTTCTCATTCCATTGGCAAACTGAAAATTAAATTACATCTATTTCAATAGATTTGAACTGTAGGAGTATTTTTATTGTTCGTTCATGTAACCAACAGTAGAGTGTAAATTAAAGGTGTAGGGTAGCTGTTGTACCCTATGGAAGCCCCCTCCTTGGCTTGTACAGTTATCCATCTGTGCTTCCAAGTGGAAGTGACTGAATTTGTGGTTATTGTTCTGCTTTGCACATAGCAGGAGCTGGCAGCAAAAAGGGGCAGAAAAATAGATTTCAAACATTTTCCATATCACTAATTGTAATTTTCCAGGCTTCCTCTGTGACGGAGCATACAAAGGGGAGCTTTAATAAAGCCTATCATTAGCCTTGTGGATCAATGTGGGTTTGGAAATACAAAACAACTTGAGTTGTTTAAAAATAGGAAGTGCCAGAGGGGGTTCCCACCACCTGGCTGAAAGCAAATCACCGGATTGATCTGTCTGCAGCGTAAGTGCAACATTTGCAGCACACAGGTGAGTTAGCTGGGAATAGAAATAAAGCTGCTTTGCAGGGCAGTGCCTGCATTCTGCTCTGTCCTCCTGGGCAACCCCTGATGGAGCCTCCATGGCTAAGAGAGTCTCTTGCTGCCAGGGGAGTAGGAAGGGAGTTAATGCCAGCCAATGGATGCCTTTCCCAGTGTGGTATTGTTGTATTTCTCTTCCTATTAATGTTTTGTTTTCATCTTTTCCCCACTCACAGATGGGAACAGTTTCCCAGGTAAGTCACAAGCCAATTTCAAGGAATCCGGCCATAAACGCAGCCGAAGTCATGAAGAGTCCCCAGCTGAAATGACACTGGTAGCTTAGCCCTAGCTCAAGCAAAATGCTGAGAGAAACAGAGCGCAGCTGACATTCTGAACGTATAAAATGCATGGAATAGTTGTATGGGGCTGGGTTCCCGGGTAGTTTGCTTTGGGGTTTCTGAAATAATCTCTGTGAGTTTCGTCTCTATTTACTCTTCAAGGTTAGACTTCTACATCCTGTTACGAAGCACATTTCCCTTTTTGTCCTTGCAAGCCTGTCTCTCAAATGATTGTAGGCTTCAGTGTGTCAGTCAGCACATTCTCACCAGTGTTGAGAGTTAGTGTTTAATAGTGTTTCATGTTCAGTAGTGTTCAGAGATTAGAAATCTGGTGTTGTCCTGAAGTGTGATTATTCATCTGGAGGTCCAAAGGAATTATACTGTGCATCTGTTGTGATACCCACATTTGTTGCATGCACTCTTTATGCACGGTGTAGTAAGAACCTTCCTAAGATCACAGCTATGTCATTAGCTGGGCTTTTCAAGGATTAAGGTCTGTAGACTTTCTTTCTGGTATTTACCCAGGAGTGATTTATGGAAGCAGGCGCTTAGTCCTCCACTGTTAACTCCATGTTATATTGCATTCCTTCCCAGCCCACAGGGATCATTTTCAGGGAAAATGCTTTGGGTGTAGGACAGCAGCAACACTGATTTTGCTGCATTGATTTCTCTTGCCACAATGAATGGAACCACCTGTGAGTGTCTAAAGAAATCTGGGTCACTTGGGTGGCCCTGGCCTCCTGTATTTTCTTGCTGGTAACTTACTGAAACCAAAGATTCTCTCTGAAATGCCGTGTTACTTCCAGGCAAGGAGGAATTTTTGACTGTTTGATTTGTTCTATTTCAATCTCAGCTTGCCAGTACTGAATCCGCGACTTATTTTAAGGGGCATTTTAGCTTGGCAGTTGAATCCCAAATTAAAATGGGAGGGTGATGAAAGCCCTCTTTGTCTTGACCGGGAAAGGAACTGCAGCATCCCAGGACTAAAAGAGTAAATTTCTGTGGGCTGAGCACATGTCTAAGAGGATTTATTTACTGAAGCAGTGGCCAGTCCTCTGGACGCAGGATTCCTTCTGCTCTGGTACTGAAAGTCAAACCAATGCATTAAATCATCTTTAATGATGGGGGGAAACTATCCTTATTGAACTGTAAGGATACTTACAGTTAAACACTTGGAAAGTTTTGCTTGAAAGATACTAACTAATGTTTTTTCAATGAGTACAAAATCAATTACAAATTACTATAAAACAACTCACTAGGCAACCTAACTTCCGCGGTATTCATGTCCCTGTGCCCATCAGTTCAGGTATTCAGTAGCTCAGGATGCAATAAAAGTCTGATCCATGGGCTCAGCTGTTGCTGCTCCAGGCTGGTGCGTTCCCGGCAGAGCATCCTCCCTCCAGCTGAACCAGTCTTCTCCCTACAAATGATTTTGTAGTTTGATGAGGGAAATTAAGTAAATGAGATGCATGGTGATGCTGTGGCATTACAGCAAGACTTCGTGGGTTGAATCTGTTCCTTTCAAGGAGGAACTGGAATCTAAGCAAACGTATATTCAGAAACTAGAAAGGTTGATCTCACTTCGGTTTAAAAGATGCTGAGGTATCATTTTAAGTACTAAGATAGTGTGCCAGGCTCCCTCTGTCATCAGTAGATACCTCTGAGGGTGAAGTTATCCCAACTGAAACAGTCATTTAGAGTTGAATGACCCCCTTTCAGTAGCATGTTCTCTCCCAGACTGTAGGTGAAACTTACCTGTGGCAATGTATTGCACATTTGGATAGCTAGATATCCATAGGAGGAATCTCACTTTTGCTATTGCTAAGATCTCTCTGACTGTGTTTCTGCTTTTTAAGAATCACTGGCATAAAGATACACAAGCAAGCATGACCATTTAATCTGTAATTAACCTTTTACTGAAGGCTTTATATAGATGATAATATGCTATGGGGTTTCTCTGGTTTCTCAAGGCATGGTTAAATATTGTACTGTGATCTCTTGTTATGTGTTCAGAGAACTCATTGGCATTTGTACAGTAGAGAATAGCAGAGGGTAATGGTCTTATGCTGCTGTTTAGGATCATTCACTGGAAGCTGACAGGGTTTACATCTGAAGAAGGCATCACCTTGCAGGACTGTTTCTTTAGATCTCCTGTCGTGTGTGTTCAGGTCATGCTGTCAGCACACTTTTGAATACTGCAAAATGGTATTTCAAGACAAAAACGCAGACTTCTCCAAGTCTCTGAAAGCTCCACAGGTAAGTTTTGCATGCCATTAGAAAAGATGCCATAAATCAGGTAGGACTTGCATAAATATCAGTGATATCCCGAAGATTTTGGCCTTTAAAAAAGCTTGGTGTAAGCACATCTCATCTTGAAGACCTTTGAAGTCTTAACTGAGGTAAACACACCTGCAGTTTTGCTTGAAAATAAAAGCTTCATTTTGAGTAGATGACTGGCTTTAATAATGGCATCTGAACCACGCACATGTGTGAACTGGTGCCTCCTGCATCCATCGAACATGGATCGAACATGGCACCTACATTGTAGAGTAATAGGAAGTGCATCTGTGGATCTGGACTTAAATGTACAACTAGTTTAAAGCACGTTGTAAGTCACTTTGAAGTTGGTGGAATTACATGCCTTAATGTGAACACATGCTGGAGCACCTTTGCTGTCGAGAGATCACTGTACTAAGTCCCAGAGCTGTCCTCTTTACAGTTACATTGGAGGAGCTAAATTTGCTTCTTTTGAACAGCCTCTGTTTCTAGTGCCTGGGATGCAAACCCAGTGTTACAAAGAGGAAATAATAGCCCAAATTAAATCTTCATAAGCTTTTCTGCAGCTGGGAGGGTGGCAGCTACTCCTATTGGCATGTTGATTATTGTAGCAGAGCACTGGAATAGACAGGCGGGCCTAATATTATCTGTGATGGCAGAACATTATCTGAGATATTCAAAGAACAGCTGTGGTGTTTTGGCTATTGCAATCTTGATTGTGTCAGCATAGATGGATTTCTTTCTGTTTTTCCCAGAGAACATAATAGTCAAATGAAACCTGCCTAACTGCAGCCTTGGGGCTAAGTCAGTGTTCTTTACCTGAGATGTGATTGCAATTTCTGACAGGAAGACTAATGTGTGTTTTATTGTTGTGTATTTAAATTTGATTAGGGGGTAGAGGGAAAGAACATTTTATTAAAAAGGGAAGGAGAATAACTGCTTAAAATATTTCCTGGTGCTCCTCAGGCGGGCTATGGAAGAGAGGGCATGGAGATCCAGGCAGTGCTTGTGTTTGTTTTAAGGGGTTTGGGCACCACGAAAGTGCTGCTGTAATAATTCCAATCCAATATAGACCTTGATTAAGCAAGATCACTTTAGCAAGGGCTTAAATGCATCCTGGTTCAGCAAGTCAATGAAGCTGTGAAGTTAAGCACGAAGTAAATTACATCTGTATCTTGCAGTGGTGAAGTTTAAAATCATGGTATTCCCCTGTGCAAGCAGCTCGGAGTATGGTGGAAGGGTAGCTGCGATCCTGATCTCCTGCACATGAAGCTTGTGGCACTGACTTGCTGTGGTGAAAGCCTCTTGGAGCTCCAGCTTGCTGAACACATCTGCCTGCCTTCACTGGCAGAGGGAGTGTAAGATGCTCCAGGTTGCAGCGGGCAGCTGTGACAGTTTCCTTCTGACTCTGCGTGACTTCCTGCAAAGTACAGTTTTGTGGCTCTTTCCTTTTGCATGTAGAATAAGGGTGAGGTTTAGCTATGTAAAGCCTTTCAGGGGTCTTATTTGTCATAAACTGAGCAGGGAGAGATTATTTCTCCCCTGGAGCTGAATGGTCCAAAATACATGATGTAGAAGATGCTTCTGCCCAAGGCAGGGGTGTTGGAATGAGATGATCTTTAAGGTCCTTTTTGAGCCAAACCATTCCAGGATTCTATGTTGTTGCCACCATCCAAGGTAGTACCCAGTGCTGACTTTCCAAATCAGCTGAGAAGATTCATGGGGGTTTGGAAAGCATCTTTACTTTGCTTGTAGCTCTTTTCTTCAGCAGAACACCTGGCTTCAGAGGGAAAAAGGGGGTTCAGTGCTTCATATTCTAAAGGAAGCACTTGGCATCAAGGCTCCATATGTCAGGTGTGCAGTGTGTAGAGGCAGTGTCCCTTTGGATAGCACAGTATCCCTCTAGAACAGGAATTTAAAGTGGTGATATCTCATATTAGGGGCCTATTTGCTTTTTGTGAGAAGATCCATGAAACACAAGGAAGGAAAGAGGTTTGCAGTTACCAGGCATCCATTTTCTGTATGGGATTGCACGCTTTCACCATGACATTTCTGGAACCCACAAACTGGAAAAGATTAAACCTGCTTTTTTGGCAGCTCTGTCTCATATTGTAAACCCTTGTGAGAGCCTTGGGCATGGAAATAATAATGCTAATGATATAGTAAGAAGAAGGAATGGGCAAAGTGATTGCAGTTTCACAGTTTGGTTTGCATAGAGTTGGAAGCAGGCTGTCTTTGCCTTGGGGATACATGTGTCCAGGAGCTGAACATGGAGGACATCAGCCAAAATCATGGTACCATTTTTAAGTATGTGAAACTCCTGTAGGTCCAGTAAAGATAAAGTACAAATCCTATGTGACTTGACAAGATAGGAGCTGGTGTGAATCATCATTGAGGCAGACATGAGCTATCAAAGTAAATGGGAGTTTCAGCAATTTACAGCTTGGTTCAGTCACCAGTTGATACCCTCAGATCTGTAAGAACCACTGTCATTCCTGCAGCTTGATGATAACTTCAGGAGAGCAGGTGCCTCTTCTTCCTGCTCTTTTTCTTGCCTTGGAGTCTTAGTATTTGTCATAGAGCTCTGAACTTTTCAGTGGTTTGAGGATGGGCGGGAGGGAACAGGGGGCACCTTGTACTGTGCATGCCATTTCTATTTCACTTTCCAGGATTTTCTCAGCCCTCAAGGCAAGGTGACCTTTAACAGGCTCAAAATGAAGGAGTGTCGAATGAGTTCTTCATTTTACGAGATATATCTTAGAGATGGCTAATAAATATAGTACTCTTGATGGCCAGGGAGCTCACCCGGTCGTAAGGCAAGTGAAGAGCACGCCCCCTTCTCCCAAGTAAGAAGCAATAGGAGACAAGGCAATAGTCTCAGGCTGAGCCAGGGGAGGTTTAGGTTGGCTATTAGGAACAATTTCTTTACAGAGAGGGTGCTCAGCATTGGAACAGGCTGCCTGGGGCAGTGCTGGAGTCACTGTCCCTGCAAGTGTTCACACACCGTGTAGCCAAGGCCCTCAGTGCCTCGGTTAGTGGTGGCCTTGGCAGTGCTGGGGAGCGGTTGGACTGGATGAGCTTAAAGGGCTTTTCCAACCTGTTTGATCCTGTGCTTCTTCAGCCCTGCTTTTTTTCCAGTGATTATGGGTTTTTGTGATGCTCAGGCTGTTGTGCTTGGCATACTTCTAACACTGAAAACTCCTCTGTCAGGTACTCCCTGCATTCAGCATTCCTCTTCCATAATTGTGATTAATGAATAGCACAACATTAAATTAGGTTTAGGCTTATTAGCAGAGCTGGTGGAGTGCAAAAGCATTTAAAGGTGTATCATCATTCAAGAATCAAATTTAGCATTGTAAATTGAACTTGCATTGCTTTTGGAGTTCTGTGCGATCCTGTAATTGCCTTTAACTCAGTTGTACAGTGTTTCCTGCTCCTGCAGAGTCAAAACAATGCAAAAAACCTTGGGTTTTGTGGCTTTTCCTCCCCTCCCCTCCCTTTCTTCCTCATCTCTTACCTTGGGAGCCTGCAGGCTCTCAAATGATTGTTGTCTGTAATTGGAAATTGAGTCCCTTGCTTTTAAAATCTTTTCATAAGGCTCTCTCCTACTTCATTAAATGATTAAATGAGTTTAGCAGGTATTAGTTTTGAGTTTTATTAATTGTGACTTGTTTTTCATTATGAGATAATTGTCAGTCACGAAACATAACTGCTGTAACGTATCTGAGCAGCCCAAAGTTTCCAGGAGGCAGGGTGAGAGGAAATACAGAAAGGTCGCTTGTATAAAACCAGCTTTAAATGAATCCTGGCTGGAATTCCTCAGAGGTGCCTTGTTTGGTGTGAAAAACTGGCAGCTTAAAGGCTTCTCTAAAGCATCGGGCCCTTTAGCAGGAATTTGGTGAAGAACATGATACGTTTATGGTTTGGGTTGACTGTAGATGTAACCAGTCCTGCCCTTGATGGGAAAGATTTCCCGTTTCCAAGCTTGCTCAGGTAGGGTGGTGTGGAAGCACGGCAAGAGCTACGCAGCTTCTTGAAGGCTTGGCATGTACTGGGGCTTTCAGAGGGAGATTAATTTGGGAGATTAAAGAGTTAACTTGGAGACCTGGGGCTCTTTCTTTTCACCAGCTACACAAACTCTGTTTTCTGCAGGACCCCCTGAGCTGCTCAAAGTGTCCCCCATGTCAAAGGGGCACAACAAGATGTTCGAGGGTAGCGCACTGCAGGCTCATGGGCTCACTAGTCCGTGTATGTAGAATGCAATGGTGGAAGCAAGCCTGAATTTCATTGTGCCTGTCTGGGCTATGCTGACAAGAGCAGTGCAATTTATCTTGAGCTGTTTTCCAGGGACTGCTGGGAAACAAACTATGCATCATTTTAAAGATGCTTCCATGAAACAATTAGGCTGCATTAAATTATTTCTAGTCTAGTGTGAAGCGCTTCCTCTGAATAGACAGACCTTAATGTGCAACTCCAGGGACTGGAGAACAGATCCAGGCTGCAAACCCAGTTTGGAACTAACACCTGGTAAATACATTTTAAAGGTTTAGTTGAGTCTTAGTTATTAACCTGAATGTAATTCATCCTTCCCCTCAGAAGAAATTAGAGTTGTAACACCAACATTTGCAAGCAGTAGTGAGTGATACGAGTAGCCTCTAAAAACCCATTCTTATACTGAAAATATATTTGCCATTGCCAAGTGATAACATAAAATCTTTTCTGCAGATGATGGCTCTTGGACAATTTCTTACATATATATATAAAACAAATTTTCTGAGAATCCTGAGAATAGAAGATATATGATATTTCAAGGGTTGTGTCTTAGAATCCACACGGCTGCTGTGATTTCAGTAGCCTGCTATTTCATCTGTTGTTTAATGGGCAAACAGGCTAAAATATCACCCTGTAACGATTCTTGAATGTGTGTGGGTTTCTTTATAGCCTTTAATGGAGACACAGGCTTCAATTTTGCCCTGAAGAAGCTCCTAATATAAAGGGGTAATAGATCAGTAAATCAGATAAAACCTGCCAGTGGGGGTAGAAAGATGGAGCTGAGGCATGAGCGGTGCAGAGAGTGGCTGGAGGCTGCGGGTGGTGGCAGTGGTGCTTTGCTGAGTCCCTGCAGCACTGGGAGCATGTCAGTTGGTGGTCAAGGGGGAGCTTGTTGACTTCTGGGTGAGGCTGGAGGTAACAAATCCATCATCTCTAAACTGAGTAGCTGAAATTCATAGCTTTTTTCCGAGCATTCACGGAGGGAATTCAACTGGTAAACTCTGTCTTCTGTTCTTCATTGTATTAATGGAAGTGGTTCATTCAGGTACTGCTACAGCAAATGTATTAAAATGTAAAAGCCATGACATGGAGCAAATTTCAGAACTGAAGCCTAATCCTGCGTGCGGTAATACCTTACTGTAAAAGCACGTTGTAATGGAACAGATGCAAAAGCAAAGACTTTCCCTGTAGTAGCTGTTATTGATATGGAGGTTATGGGGGATAGTAAGTCAAAAGGTAGCCATGAGCTCCTTCAAAGAAAACTGGCGTCATATTTGATGTTATGAACACAGCATCTCATGAGGGGATATTGAGTCACCCCTCAGCTATAGCATTGTGCCCAGTGTTGGGCAGACTGAAAAAAAAACAGGGAAGAAGGATGACAAGTTTGGTGTAGAAGAGACCTGGGGCAGAGGGAAGCAGCTAGGGTCATGTGTGTGAAAGCATTCTGCAGAGGAGGATATTGCATGAGTCATGGTCTTAAATACCAGCAAGGAGTTAAGTATTAGGGGGAGTCCTGATTCTGAGAATGGTGAAGCATTGCAGTAGATTTACTGGAGAGGCTGTGAGATCTCCATCACTGGAAGATGTTTGGGACAGAACTGGTCGAAATATGGTTGTGTGTCTCGGATACAGGATGTCAGTGTCAGTAACCTGTAGGGGTGAAGGTGGGTAAGATGCGGCTATAGGTAGCCTGAGTAATGTCTGAGTTAGAAAAGACCCTCACTTCAGGCACACTCCTTGGTAATCATTTAAGAGTCACCACAAGTTATTAAAATCAGTCTGATAATGTTCTCATGCAGCCAATGAGCATTCCTGGGGACATGATTTGCTTCTCATTCAACTAGTTGGTGGCAGAAGCTGAGTTATTAGCTACTGTTTTGTAAAGAAAGACCTTGCTTGTAATCTGTACTCATTCACAAGCAGATGCAGTTTTTTCTTCTTAAAGCTGATGTGTATGTTTTGCTTACAGCCCAGGAAGAGAAATGGATATTCTCCTGGGTGTACTTGGAAAGCTTCTGGCGCAGATTTCGATTCACTGCACTCAGTGGAGTTTGAGATTGTGCAAAGCCAAACAGCTCTTTTATGGAGTCAATGGAAATGTTGTTTATAGGACTTGCTTTATCTAGCATCTTCTTAAAGCAAAGTCATCCTTTCTCTCTCTGTTTACACACCACGCCAGGAGCTAAATGTTACATGCTGGAGTGAATCAAAAGGTGGGACCTGATGGAGTTGCTGTCATCATCTTCAGCTCTTTCTAAAGGATGAGGACAGCCACATTTAACTTGGCAGAGAGAGGAGAAAGAGCACACACTGTGTTAGGATTATTGTCCCAATGATTGTGCACCTCAGCAGACTGATTTGTTTATAAGCACATTGCAAGAGAGCAAAACAAGAGATCTGGCTGCAGCGCTAAAGTCATTAGGAAGGAAGATTATTATAATGAGTGCAGGTTGACATGAAGAGCTCTCCCTCCAGTCTCTGCCAACAACTGTGAGGGATCCCCCCAAAATATGTCCACTTTTGGCTGGCTGACAAACACAAAATGAAACACCTGTGTGCAAGATAAATTCATGCACAATAGTGCTACCTAGTCATCTGTGGTGCTGACCACCTGCCAGGCTTTGGAACTTACATTTACTTCTCTGCATGTATGTGCCCTTTAAATGGTGTATGAATATATTCTTTGTGTGCAAGGTGGCCTGGCAGGAAATGGGAGTGGTATTCACTCTTTGCTTCTTTACCTTTAATTCAGATGCCTCTGCTAGCATTTTGAGCAAGTGCTACTGTAGTTTTGGACTTTGCAGCTTCATTTTTGTTTCAGTGAGCTTGGACTCCTGAGAAGTCTTAAAACCATCTCCTCCACAGGTACTCGGCTAACCTGGATGCCACTCCTCCACACAGAGGGGAGATTCAAGGTCAAACTTGATGATACTGCCTCATTTTCAGCTAGTTCCATTAGCATTCACAACTGGGACTGTTGTGTTTTGTCTCCCTGCAGAAATACATAGGCTCTCCATGAAAATAGGATTCTGTATGTACCGCTTTCGGTGAAATCTGTTTATCTTTGCAGTTGGCCAAGAATAAATAAAACAGCCTTATGGTTCCCATGAGCATACACTATGTGCCTCAATTATTGGTGCATTATATTAGTAGCAGATGCTACATTCCCCCATATAAAAGGAAGAAGATTTCTGAACAGTAAAACCAAATTTTTTGCTTATACACCGTAATTATCACTGTTCCTTCATTTCGAAGGCATCTGTCTGGCATACCCTAATTGTGATGCCTCGTATTACCATTTACATTACATTTTGTTCCTGAAAACAACAGTGACAGTGATGGTTAAGGTTGTAGGAAGGTTCCAGCTCAGTTCAGGTGCTTTGAACCTTGCCATAACATTTTCCTTTTAGCTTGAATCGTTTCAGGTATTTATTCTGAGCAAGTCAAGCCCTCAAGAGAGATGCGGTGTGGATGCAGACCTGCTGGCTTAAGGCTGTGTGGTGGTTGTTGCTTGGAAGCTGCCCATGGCAAGGGGCATCAGGGGCATACAGCTCTGGCATCGCCAGACATCTTCATGTTTGCTTTTACTTCTCTTAAATATGTTACCACCATGCATTTCATCTCTATAAAGTGCTTTGGTCAAGAGAGCCCATGGACTCACTTGTTCCCAAACTACTGAACAGAAAGATTATGGCACTTGGGGTGCAAACCCAAGCCAAAAAAAGGTGAGATTTGCTAACACTACATGCCTCCTGTAGGCTATGGTATGAGATAAAGTAGACAGTTTACAGTAATCTTACCAGGCTTCCTCCCCAAGGGACATCAAAATCACTATTTCACCTTACCCTGCTTCGAATTCAGAGCTCCAGCATGCAGGAGTATTTGCCCTTGCCTCTTGCAAAGCCTATTTGAGAACTGCTCTGCGGCTTCACCCCCCTTTTGTTGTAGGCAGTGTGATGGTAACACCAAGAAAAGGTGTTTCAGCTGTCTCCGATTCTTGCACCCATGAAACCTCTTTTTAATATAGACTCCTAGGCTCAGAACAGTTCTCCCTGACATATTCTGGCCCTTTGAGCTAGCCCTTGGTGATTTTTCAGGGTTCACCTGCTTCCTGTGTGCACTCAAATGCAGTCCTTTCCATTTGAGTTCATCCACTTTGCCTTTTGCAGCTCGAGCCTTGCTGGAATAGGCTGACATCTCCCTCTCTTCCCAACTCTGCTGCATCTCTCCCTGCTTGAGAGCTGGTGTGATGGAGGCAGCTTTGCAGGGGGACAGGCAGAAAATGGGGGTTCGAGCGTGTGAGTGACCTCATCCCCTCCCCAAATTGCCACATCAGTGTTGTTTGTCTGAAAAACTTCTTGTGAGTCATCTTTAGAGATGTGTTTCACTCTAATTTCTTGCCCTACCTGCAGCGTTCAATCAGAGTGGCTGCAGCAGGAGGCTGGCTAATAGTAGACCTTTTCCAGAGACAGGCGCTTAATGGGAACAGTAGCAGGCCCCAAGGTGTGTTTATACAGTCGGTCTCGCTTCCTCCGCTCCTGTGATATATTAACTACTTTGGAAGTTTCCCAGCTGTTTCAGGGGATAAATAATGGCAGTGGGAGCCCATATTTAACCTTCACTGTTCAGGCTGCGTGCTTTGTCGTTGTCATCTTTTATCTCCCTGGCTATCTGGGAAAGGCTTCAGACACCTTTCTGTTCTCTCAGCTGCACCGCTCCCCTCTCCGCTGGCTGCCGTGCGCGTGGGAAGTCACAACCGCTCACACTGTGTCAGTCAGAGCACAGCCTTCATCCTCTGTGTTCATGGATGCCCTGGAGGCTGGCTCCCTCCCAGCGGTGGTCAGGGAGTTCCCGGGGGCTCTCCCAGCAATGCCTTTGCATCCTTCATCTCAAATGTAGCTTGTCTCTTGTTTTTGGTGTGTGTGTTTTCCTCTAGGTCAGCAGCTACGAAATAGAGGTGATTTGGGGTGTTTTTCTTTATTTCAGCGAAGGATCAATAGAGGTGGTTTGGGTAAATACCGTTCAGCTGTGAGATTCCCTGCACCTCCAAATCCCCAAAAAAGTCTCCAGCCTGAAAAAGTCCTGGCCTGGCATGAAAGGATTTAAGGTATTAGTTGTGTCCATTTTGCACCAGGCTAAGCTGGGAGGAAAACACAGCTATGCTGAGATATTTTGGCAATCCTTACTTTCACCCAAGTTTTTCATGCCTGGGATTTAAGCTTTCTGATTTTAAATGAGTGAAAAGGGAAGAACCAGAGCTGTTGGGGAGGCAAGGTAGGTGGGGAAGAACAAGCAGTGTGTTCTCCTTCACAGTTGTGGAAGGAAGAGGAGAATCAGTTTGATTACTGTTCCTCTGACTGTCATGTGTCCTGTGTTCCCTATGAGGGCTGTGACCTCTCAGGCCTCTTCTAGAGCTGCTTTTCTGATTCTGTGATGAACAGTTTCCCGAGAGTTATTTTGCTGTACAGTTCCCTGGTTTTGCTTGCCTTGCTGCTTTCTGTGTACTTCTGCACCTACCCAAACAAGCTTCTTTAACTGAGTGCCTGTGTATCCTTCATTTCAGCAATGTACCGGCTTCAGGAACCGCAGGCTGAGACATTCATATTCTTATAAAAGTAAGCTTGAACTTTAGGCTCATTCAGAAGATATAGCAGTATTGCACTTTAGTTTTTGTCTGAATCTAAACTTCAAAAGAGAAAGGCTTTGCTCGTGGCGGTTCAAGGGTACTCACCTTTGTTACATTCCCAAAATGAAAATACATGCTGTTCCAGAACCAATTGACTTCTGTCCTTGATACAGTGATGGAAGAGATATTATTTCCTTGTATCTGTGACTTGGAGGCTATAGAATTATTGTGGCTGACTGTAAGTGATATCCTTGACTAAAACCAGTATTGGAGCGGTTTGTTGTTAAGTATCATGTTTGGCAGATGGGAGGTTCACTCAAAGCTAGTGTTGAAACCCTGAGTCTGACAGATGAGTATGGACATCTTTGAGTCAGATGTAGCCCCTTGCTTAATGGAGTTACAGGACACGCAGTGGGAGCTGTGATTTACTAGGAAATAATCTGAAGCAAACTGATAGCACAAACTTTTAGGTACTTTACATTCTTGTTCTCAGTCGGTCTCCCCTTAGACTCTCAGCAGTATGTGGAGAGGGAAGCTCATCTTTAAGTGACCTGTGGTCAAAGGTGTATGGCCCAAATTTGACACCATACTTCAGTGTTGTTGGCTTTGGGCATTGCTCCATTCCTGTGACTTTGGTAGACTTGTAAAAGTACTAAATGAAAAAGATCCTTTCTCCTTCAGCTGGAAACAGAAAAGAATGTTTGGGAATAAGTCTTAAAGCCTACTGTGTCAGCATTTGTTCAGTCTTCCTTTAAAGCCCAAAAGTCGTAGTAGCACCATCAGTGTCCCAAAATTGTTTTGGTAATCTCGTCTGAGGAATAAACCAGTCACAGTTGTCTGTTCCTTTCCTTATCACATCTCATCAGGTGAAAGCTGGCATCTCTTTAAGATGTTTGCTTTATTTGGTTCCAGAGGGGCTGCGCTGGAGGATAGCTGGCCTGCTGATGGGTACTTCTCAGAAGCCATTTAAACCCCCTGGAAACTCAATAGCTGAACAGGTAGCCCAAGCTGATGTCTGCAGAGCTGCTGCCGCCACGTCCTCCTGCTGTGCCTGGCGATAAGGCACAGCTTGAATCTTCAAATGCCACTGGGAAGATGATCAATCTCAGTCCAGCCCTGTCCTTCTTTTCTCCCCCAAACAACTTCCACAGAGATGAAAACAGAAAAGCCATGGCTTTAGGATGTGGGAATTTTAAAGGTGGTAGAGTTAAAAATCAATCAAGAGCTACAACAAAGGGTTTGCAACTTAATCTCAGGGAACACTACTGCTGAGGGATCCCAAAAGCAAGTAAAAACCATAAATGCAGACACAAGCAGAGATGATTTTTTTTTTCTCTTCTTCTTATTGTCCTCAGTGGAGGAAAAAACTGCTTATTCTGCCACTCACCAGGTGAACCGAAGTTAAATATGATAGAAGGGATCCTACTTATCTGCTGTTTGTGACAATGTTATGCATATGATATACAGCAGGGAATTCACATAACACAAAGACAATCTTGCTGTGGCCTTTCAGTACTTAAAAGGGGTCTATAAGAAAGATGGAGAGAGACTTGTTGTCAGGGTCTGTTGCAACAGGACAAGGGGTGATGGTTTTAAGCTAAAAGAGGGAGAATCAGGCTGGATGTGAAGAAGAAATTGGTTACAGTGGGGGTGGTAAGGCACTGGCACAGGTTGCCCAGAGAGGTGGTGGATGTGCCCCATCCCTGGAGACATTCCAGGCCAGGCTGGATGTGGTTCTGAGCAACCTGATCTAGTTGAAGGTGTCCCTGCTCATTGCATGGGGTTGGACAAGATGAGCTTTGAAGGTCCCTTCCAACCCAAACCATTCTGATTCTATCTAACATTAATCCCCAAGAAACATCTTATGAACCTGATCACAAGATGCGTTTTTATCAGGGAGGGAGGTTTTATAAGACATAATGTTTTAAGTGTTGGATTTTATTTTGATTTCAGGAAAGGGCTGATACCGAAATTCTGTCACAGGTCTGCTTCCCTTTGCTGAGGTTTTCCATCACATTTGGAAAATGCTTGTACCTGCAGAACTCTAAAAGTTCTGACACTCTGAGAGCAGATATTTTAAACACAGGACATAACCCCCCGTATTTTTGGTTTGTTTTCTGTCCAGATGTGTTTTCATAGAAAGCCATGCTTCAATCTGTGGGTTGAAATCTAAGCAGTGATTAAATGCCTGGCTGCTCCTTAAGTATCCAAAGAAGAGCTTGGAACCTGAAGAATCAGGTGTGAGTTCTTACAGGGAGGTTAATTTAATTGGTGCTGTTTAAAATAGGAAAAGAAACCCTGTTGCTCTTACTGAATAAAAGGCTTCAAAACCATGAAAACGCTTTGATTTTCATAAATTGCTGGTGGCGCGCACCTTCCTGACCTTAAAGCTGTGTTGACATCTGGCTTGCTTTCTTTTCAGGTGTTCCTCCACAGGCTTTTACTTTCCTCCTTGGTTTGGCAGATACCACATCTTTGGTTAACTGCTATTGAGAAACTGATGTTTGTCCCGCTGATCTGTTTCCAGATGAGGAGTCCAGGTTAGATGGGACTTTGAGCAACCTGCTCTAGGGGAAGGTGCCCCTGCCTGTGGCAGGGGTTGGAACTGGATGAGCTTCAAGGTCCCTTCCTACACAGACCAGTCTGGGATTCTGTGATCTGATGGAAAAGAAAGAGAGAATATCCAAGTTTTCAATTACACTCCTTCATTAAATGCAATGGCCTGCAGAGCATGGGAATCTCTCTTCATTCCTGCTTTTACAGCAGAGCAAACGCTTAAATGTCTGCTTGTACTTCAGGTGTGCTCTTTGCAAGGTGCTTTATCTGTGTCGAGTTTGCTGCATGCCTATAAAATCAGGAGCCTGGCTGAGTAAATGAGAACGGAATGAAAAGTTTTTAGTCTGGGGACCAACAAGATAAATCCATCACACAAAGTGAATCGGAGTTTTTTGCAGAGTACCGTTGCTCCCTGTAGTTTCGTGTTAGTTCTTACAAGACTTTGTCAGAATGGCAACAACTTCTCCCAGCTGGGAAAGGAAAAAGGAGATTTTCTGAAGTTCATACTTTTACTTTTCTCTAAGACAACTGAACTTGTCCAAATGATGGTGTTACCTCTGGATATGGAAATGGGTTCTTTTCTGCTGTTCTGTGAGCTGTCACTTCTAGAGGCTTGATTTCGGGCTGATAGAAAAGTACCCGTGCTTTCCCCCTCCACTCATGGTCTACACCTATTGCGTTGCATCTCAGATCAAACGGTGAAATGCATTTGAAGGACTTCACAGTAGAAATGCAAACCACAGCCTTTGTTGTCAGTTTAATTCTGAGTTTAAAATAGAAATAAATGGATTCCTTTCCTGAAGTTGGGGTTTGAAATGGTGCTCAAATACAATGATTTCATTTCATCTACTCTTGAGTTCTTCGGCAATGATGAAGCATGTTAAGAAGCCCTCTGCTACTTTGACTTGTTCTGGTTGAGAATTTCATTGCTTTGTGCAATTACAAGGTTGGAAAAATGAGACCAATCTTTGCACACAACATAGTAACAGCCTGTAAGAGTGGGAGAAGGGGGGGAGATGGTATTGCACAGCATCAATCATTTCGGTCACAGTTCACTCCTCTTAACTGAGTCTTGAAGAGTTGCAATTGAATATGTGCTTCTGTAATTTGTTGAGTTGGTGCCTTAGAGCTTGCTGCTGTCTGCATTAAAATTAGCCCCAGCACAGGATTCGAATTACCCTCTGAAGGAATGGGGTTGCTGGCAGAGTGCTCTCATCTGATGGTACTGTGCAGTCTGGATGTGTTGGGTCAGTTGCTGTTGTTTAACAGATTTCTCTTACTTGAGTAGTTTGGGCTCGGTGTAGGAGGAGATGAGGGCTTTTAGAGCAAAGAGAGTGCCCTTGCAGATGAAGGCTGTGCAGGGAATGCAGCTAAACCCAGTGCTGGGGCATCAGTGGGAGAGGTGGGGCAGAAGGCAGGATGCTAAGGGAAATGGCAGATGAAAAAGAGAAGCAGCATTGCCATGGAAAACCTTGAGGGCAAGGACCAGGAGAATAATCCTCTCCCTGCAGCACTGCATAGTGTTACTATTTAGCACCAGCGTGAACCCTGGGCAATGTGTGAATTTATAACCAGGTAATCCAGGCCCATTGGTGGAAATCATCTGCTGAACTGACATTAAAACCCAACACCTTGCAAGGTCTTAAGATCCTCTGTGAATAATTCCTCTTCTCCCATCACTTTTGGTACTGTTCTGCACAAGCTGGAATAGTAAGCACAACAGAAGGGAAATCAAAAAGGCAGAGCAATCCTCAAGGGTGTGCATGCAACCCTGACACTTTAATGAAGCAAAAGTGGTCTGTCTTTAAGAGAAAGATTTGATTTATTCAATTATGTTGGCTTGGAATGTGTTGATATCTAATATCCTGAGTGGTAGGGAGAGACAGTGAAGAAGCTGCAACCCCAGCTATTTTTCCACATGTAATGTGGAGGGTAGTTTTGGAGCTCAAATACATTTCCACAAGGAGAAGAAGCAAGAGATGGGAGAGAATTTGATCAGTGTTCTTAAAACCTATGAGAGCCTAGTTTTTGATGTTAATGTCAAGTTTAGTGCCTTATAGTAAACAGCAGCAGAAGATCACAGGTATCTTAGAATCACGGTTTGTGTTGGAAGGGACCAAAAGCTCATCCAGTTCCAACCCCTGCCACGGGCAGGGACCCCTTCCACTGGAGCAGTTGCTCCAAGCCCCTGTGTCCAACTTGGCCTTGAACACTG
>JANRGW010023086.1:0-36480 GCA_024733675.1 Psilopsiagon aymara
ACTGACCACCGCCGGGGCAGACAGAGCAGAGCTCCCAGACCGAGCCCTCGTCATACGGCGAGTGCTCACCATCCTGCTCACCTGCCTGCGCTAGCTGCCCCGCAGACTGCCTCGAACGCACCCTGTTTGCCGACCTAACTGGCTTGAACCCGCCCTGTTCGCCACACACCGGGTCGCCTCCCCTCCCTGGGGCAGGTTTTTACCCAGTCAGGGCAGGCACCGCTCCTCCTGGCTCCGCCCGCTGTGAGTCAGCTGCTCGCGTCAGCTCCTGGGCAAGGGCTGTCGAGGACTTGAGGCTGCCTCGGTGGCTCTCACCGCTCTGAGTTGAAGCTCCTGGAAGCTGCACTTCCCCCCGATCAGGGGTTGAAGGCGGACTCTCTCGAGCTGCTCACCTCTGCAATTGATTCAACTCACTTATGTGAACTTCCTAACCTATAAATATTGACAGCACTAAGGAAGGAAGAATGCAGGTTTTAACAGGTAGCTCTGCTTAAAACACACAGTCTGAGGGAATGGAATTGCTGGGGTGAAGACCTTTTTGAACATGAAAAGTTGCTTCATGTTTTGCCTCTAAAAGCCAGCGCAGGGAAAACCACCCCCTCACGAAGTACTTCTGCTGTGGCTTATTAGCATCAGATAGTCAGGCACCAACCTCAGATCTCACACGACAGAACATGTCCAAAGCCTGGAAATGTTCTGCAGTGCCACATCTTAAACATTCCCAGAGGGGTTACAACTAACTGAAGGTAATATATGTAAAATTAAAAGTTTGCCATTAGTTGATCTTTATTTCCCATGCTCTAGGGTCCACACATCAAGTGCTCCTCAACAACTGCTACAACTAGAAACTGTCTCAATAAAGAAGCATGAAGCAGAATATCGTATGACTCAAGGAACTCTGTACATAAAAGTCCCAGCTGCTTTAGAGTGCAAACAAAAGTCAATTTAAAAGTCAACAAGAAAACTAATGTTATCACAGTTGTTATGAGTGCATCATAAAGCTTTATTAGCAAGACCATGGCCTGCAGGTTGAGAGAAGTGATCCTTCTCCTATATTCATACCTGTGTCCAGTTTGGAGCTTCAGACATCACCACAGAAGAGATGATGAGGATGGGCAGAGATGGTAGCACTGAAGATGCAGAAGTGACAGAGAACTGGGTTCATTCAGCCCTGAGAAAGGAAGGCTAATAGAAGATAGGGTTCCCTTCAGCTACGTAATGGCAGCATACAGGAGAGAGACAGGCTTTTCTCATAGGGGTACAGTGAGAAGACAAAAGGAAACAGGCACACCCTGGAATACAGCTGCTTCTAACTAGATAGAAGGAAAACAGACAACCAGGAAGATGGTCAAACACTGGAAGAGAGGCCCAAGAAATGCTATAGGATAGCCACCCTTAGAGATAATAAAAATTCAGCGCCTATGGTACTCAGCAAGTGAAGAAGAAAATAATAAAGTGTGAAACAATCCTTAAAACGAGTATCTATATACCCTGGTAACTTTCTGATTATTTTAGTTGTTATTTCAGTCAAGAATCAAAACCAGTTATCCCAAGCTGACAGATAATGCACACAGAGGAAAAGCAGAGATAACAAAACCTCTCTGGACAAACATAAGCAGTAGTAATATCACAAGTAACATCATATCCTACAAACCATAATTAATTCATCATGTAACCAAAAAATTTAACAATCATTACAATATGTTGAGATAGCATCAAAGAATGAAGCATTTGTGAAAGAAGAATATGTTTTCAGAATCAAAACTTCAGTGACGACTGAAGACAAGTTAAAAGGCACTGTTTAAAGAACCTTGCCATGGCCTCACATCATAATAACATGCTGTCAATGGATGTAAATTAAAGGCATAAATGCCCTCACTGAAAACTGTTTAATTTCTGGAGGCTAGGATTCTCTTTCCCCTACATGTTCCTCCCTCATATGAAAAAATACCTCTGCAATTATAAACTCTGTAATTCAAGCAAACATTTTTCCCCACTCTGTAGCTGCATATTTTAATATTGCAATAGATTAGAAATCATAGCTTTCTAAAAAGCAAAAAGCTATGTCCCTAAGAACTACTTCCTCTTCTAAAATGCTTATTTATTTTAGATAAATTGCATTATTGTCATGTGTCAATTTATTCAAAAAGGAAAAAAAGAAACCAAGGAAGACAAACTATGCATGTACTGGACTGCAACAATACAAAATTGTACCTTTTGAAAAGCTTTTATTACTTCCTTACCATGAACTTTTGCCTTTTTGAATTGCTAATTCTGTTAATGGGTTCATTTTACTCCAAAATTTGCATCATGAAAATTACCACCCTTACAAGGTCCTCCATGTACAAAACAGTTTGCATACTTTGTTGCAAAGGTTACATTTGTTACATTGGGAAATAGTAGGATGTCTAGAAACAGGAAAAATGTAAGAAACTACATTAGAATTAGTGGTATAAAAGTACTTTATAGCATCTAAAAAAGAAAAAAGATGTGCTTTTATTTTAATTCAATTTGTTCATTAATGCAAAACCATCTAAAATAAGTCTATGAACATTGCTTTGTCTTTCAGACAAAGCACAGGGCAGCCAAGTAGAACTGGAACTTCGGCCGCCATAGTACAACTCCTGATTTCCAAATTTCTGCTGTGCTATTCCCAGTTGTTGGCAGTTTTTGTGAGTACACAAAGTACAGCTTAAAAGCCTCATCTTAAACTTATGAAAGTTAACATTTGTTCTCAGCTGTTTACAGACACTGTTTTCCATGAAAACCAGAGTCCAATATCTGCAGGACAGAGAATACAGAGGAAATTATGCTGTGAATCATACGCAGCAGATACCACACCTTTGTTCTTGACTTGTTCCCTGTCTAACAAAAACATGTCTTGACTCAGGTTTTGAAGCTCCTGTCTCAGAGAAATGCTAATAAACTGCATAGCTACCTGCAGATTTTAATGCTAAAGAAAATGCCTAGGAACTAATATGTTTTGCATTTAATGATAAACATAAAATTATATCATCTTCTGTTTCCAAATAAACCAATGGTGTAATTGTACCCAGAATGAGGATTCAGATACACAGATTTCAGACATGGTAGCATATAAATTAAGACTTGCCCTAGATGGAGTGAAAATCAGAAATATTCATATAGCCCTGACATTCTCAAAGCGACATGTTGATTAAGATCCTGAGATTTTCTTCTAACCTGTACTTCTTTGTGGGCCAAAGTATCATCACCAGAAAAAAGCCCACAAGAGTGCCAAAGTAACCACCAGACATAGTGGCTTCATTAAACCATACAGGACTGGGAGAAATAGTAAAAAATCCTTCTGGGAATGACACCTGATAATACTAGGGTATTGAACTAGATGACATTTGAAGGTCCATTCCAATCCAGACTATTCTATAAGCCTGTGATACTGTACTTAACTTCATAAAAAGATTATTGTAAAATATTTTCTCTAGAAAACTGAGAACAATGCAAATGGAATATATATCCATGCAGCTCAGAAGTCCTTTGAAAGCTTGGCATTACATATCAAACAAAAAGACAAGGCCTAACTCAAAGTGTTTGTACATTTTGTATTATTTTAAGCCTAGGGTAAAATAATCTAAACTGCTAATGTGGCTTTACTGCATCAGAGGTTGAGCAAAATATTAGATTTTTTTATTATTATTTTTTCTTTTTATGGGCCACCACTCCCATACAAAAGGCCTTTCATGCATGCTGGGTGACAAGGGTTCATATTGTCACGTGGCTAAGGGAAACCACTTTGAGAAGCACAACAGAACAGAGTAGTTAGCACAATCTGCAAAGCAGCTGTGACAGACACTGCAAACTTAACAGTTCATCAGTGGTTTATGTACCATAATTTTAGAAGCCCTGAAATGATTCAGGTACCAGTAGCTCTCAGGACAACGTCGCATGTCCAAATACACTACAAATATTCTATGAAATGTACTTTATTAAGCAAATTCTAACTTCTTTAAACTCCTTAATCTCAGTATCGCAGTAACAACTGAAGAGGAAATCTCAATCCGCATAACTAGTGGCATACACATTTCAGTGTGAAATACAATTTTCAAAGTACATTATGTTCTGAAAGCAACTGCTATTATTGTTAGAGGCGTTGTCTAAGGTAGTACGTAAGCATGAAAAAATACATGGTGCTGGAAGAATACAGTGTTCCGAGTTGTAACTGTCAACTTCACAGATCTGTTTATAATACAGAAAACCTTTAGAAAGGATTACCTGTAGCTCTTGCTGTGAAAATGGTACTTTAGGGAAGCAAGAAAAGTAAGGCCAACCTGAGCAGCTTACTGTATATACAATTACCAATTCTGAAGTCTAAATTGACCTGCCTGTCCTCTCCTGACCACTGAAGGATGCATGACTCTAATGCTGTGGACTCAGGAGTATGCATAGGACTCTAATCTCAGAAGCTGCTATTGGATGTTTCCATCAAGGTTTTCATTTCAGTATCGTATTCTAAATGCTTGCTATTCTATTCTGCAGTATTCCACTTACCCTCTTTTAAAATGAATCAACTTTAAACTTTTTCAATGATATGAATTTTACTTCCTTCAGATCAAAACCACCACAAAACAGGAATTTCCCAAACTCCTTACGTAATTTAGTTCTAAATTTTCATTGCTTTTATGTATTCTGCTACAAGACTGGTTCAGCCATCATTAGTACTTTTCACTGTTTGTGCTCTGTATATCCAAAGTGCTTTCCTGGTATTAAAAATGCAGTCTTGTTACAAAGTAATCTGAATGAGCCTATACAAACCAGCAGTTTGAAACAGCAGTGACTCAAGGCCTGAGAAGGGCAAACTCTTATCTCCATATCTTTCTTGATTTATTGGAACACAAATGTGAGATAAACAGGACCCACACTTCATTAAAAGTGGCAAGGTACTTTTCTAGGATCATAGGGTACGTACAAAACACAAGCTCCAGGAGCTTTTGACACAGAAGGTCTTTCGAGAGGAAAGAAGGTCACAGCTGAAGGCTAACTACATGCGCAAGTACACCACTAATGTTGGTGGCCCTTGGGCTCAGTGTCAAACATTCAAAGTTCTGTATAAACACAGAACAGTTAAGTGTCCTAAAAAGCTCTTAAAAAATATAGGCAGGACCCACACACAGTCCTTCTGTATTAGGAAAGAGCACTGTCAAATTCAGGAAAGTTCTTGCACTAGCAATGTTTGGGGAAAAAAAAAATTAAATAAAATTCCTCCTTAATACATTTATGTGACTTCTTAATCTCAAGTCAGAATGATTGCCTGTACTGATGGAACCTAACACTAAGAGGTTACCCAACATAAAGGAATAAATGCTCTGTAAAAGCATCAAGTGCAAGTTCTTACACATCAAGAGACAAAAATCTTCACCTTCCATTCCAATAAAGCCTACCTTGAACTGGGATTCCCTAAAAAATGGCAAGAAAAATACTACTGAAAGAAAAGTAAATCTTCTAGTGCTTCTCTTGTGTAAGTGGCTTGGACAAGACTAAGAGGACTATGGAGTAAGTGAAAAAAAGAGACAATGTAAAAGTAGATGAATGAAACATGCACAAGCCTCCCTCCCTGTCCTTATTAGTTCTGCAGCCATTTTTCAAAATGCTGTTGACACCATAGTAGTCCCCAGAGAGAACATGTTAACTAAAGAGACAGCAGCTTCATTTATCAACAGTGGTGCAGCAAATTTGCCTGAAGAGATTATGCCAACCTGCTAATGCAGCTCATCAGAAACTGGTAAAAAAACAAGTCATGCTACAAAAAGTCAAGGTTAAACTGCAAGATTTTACTATAATTACAAGGGATTTCAGGTTTGTTCATTAGAGAGATTATGTTCTACAAGGAACACATAGCCAAACATGGTGCTGGACAGACCAAAATATTCTCAAGCAGCATAGAATAGTAAACATTTTTCTTGGAGAAATCTGAGCTCCCCTGTCCAATCCTGGAAAAATAAAGGAAGCTTAAAAGGTTTTGCCCACAAAGATTGCATGATGTTCTGTTAATGGAGATGCTCTGTTACAGTTGAAGTAGGAAAAGATGTTAAAATACTGTATTTCTGTACAGAGAACTTGAACTTCAGGTAACACAGTACAGTTCCTCAGGTAATTCAGTGTCATGGGTTAACTCCAGCTGGCGGCTAAGTACCACACAGCTGCTCACATGGCATTATTTATTAAAAAAATAAAGTTCCCAGAATTCTGTATTAGAAAACAAATCACAGAAAACAAATTGGATGAAAGGGCAATAAGCAAGAGCAGGGCCTCTGTAATTACACTTCATTTATACTATCCACTATCACTTATGTTATTCACAATGGGAAGAAGGTAAAACAAATTTCTGTGGTTTGACAGTGCGTATAAAATCTAGGCCTATGCAAACACAGTTAAACGTTTTCTTGTTTTTGTTTCAGTTACATTGAGTTTGGGTTGTACATGAAGGTACATGTATCACCTATACCAAGCAGTCTTTGATAATCCCATGTCTATGACAACACCTTTTGTGTCTACATCTCATATTTGAAAAGGAAACAAAGGAATTTAACTACATTCACGAGCATCTTACAAGCTGTAGTGCACAGATAATAGGAGAATTTGCAGAAAATACCAATACTGTATTCTGATTAGCAAGCAGAACTTCACTCCTTTGCTTGGAGGTCTAGAGTTCCTGCTAGAAGAGCAAATATATATGCATTAACATATTGTCCAGGTAAATCTAGAACCCTGAGACCAGCATATTAAAAGCAGCAGCATAAGGGCTGTTCCTCAAATTTTACTGTTAGTTTGAGCTCAAGGGCCTTTTACTATGAAAAATCAAACGTGACTCACAACTTACTTTTAAAGGGGGAAACAGGGGAAGGGGGAGAGATACAAGCATGGAAAGCTGCCTTATATTGCTTAATGCACTAAGCTGTAACTTATTCACCTGTTTAATTTTGTTGAAAAAGAATTTCCTAATACAGTCCTTCAAGGAAAAGACAAATGTTCAGAAAGGCAGAACCCTGAATGGGGAAAAAAAGAAAAAGTCACAAGCACACCTCAGTAAAGACCATGATCATAAAGCAAGCTGGATGATGTATCTTAGGCCCTTGCTATGTCTTTAAAGCAATAAAATGTTGATATAACAGCCTTTTAATTAATACATAAATGCTATTTATGTATAGGAATATTAGTGAAAAGTTTGCCTGCGTATTGATGCTTGAGTGAACAGAATACTGAGGTAAACTCATCTGAGACTAGAGAGTCATTTATTTGTTGTGTCATGAAGAAGCTGGTTGCTTTTTATAACCCTCTGTCATGACCTGAAGGGTTACCTATTCACAGATGTATAGAGATCCCAACCATGAGTTTGCAGGATTCCAAAACACACAGAAACATAGAAGCTCTGTCCTCTAAATTTCTCTATTATAATTACCATAAACAGCAACAAGATCAATCACAGCTACATTTTGCAGTTACCAATCAGTTCAATGTGATCCATGACAGGTCCTTGAATGGCTTTAATCAAAACTTTGAAAAGGCCCATAAAGTTTTAATGCAATATTTTCATACAATAAACAAACAAAAACCAAACCCCACTGGCTGTATTTGCACAAAGTACAGTTGCACAAATGCAGTAAATTCCTTTTGTTTGTTATATTTTTCCTACGGCATATAAAAGCAGTCTTATTCGTGTAGAGCATTAAAAAGATACTGGCTACATCTTAGCATAGAGGATATACAAAAATGCCCGACTTCTACTTGAGTTTTTAATCACAGAATATTGGAGATACATATCTGACAGTGGTTCTGTCCTAGTTCTTTCAACTGAATAAATATGCTCTTAACTGAGAAAAAGAGATATGTCAGTTCAGGGCCAAAGACATATTTAGGACTCAGGAGAAAAGATAAAGAGACTCCAAAAATTAGCATTAATAGCAAGCACACAGTGTAATCTCAGAATTTTTTTAAAGCATTAGGGATAAAACACCTGAAGGCTACAAACACATCCTATATGAATACTTCATATGAATTACCATCAGCTGTTGCTGTTACTCAGTGACATTACACAGACAGATAGGTGAACAAAAGTGTGGTTTCTGCTCTTCATAATATATTTAAATAATAATGATTATGAGAGCCTTAAGGCAGACATAGAGTGAATTTTCACCCTCTCCAGTAAGATATTATCAATACTGCTGGACTGAGCTTTTGCCATTGACCTTGGACTATAACAAATGAAGTCTTATAGCTCTGCAGTTATCCTGAGACCAGCATATTAAAAACTACAAAGCAGTTCCCTTGAAAAGAACCTAGAGAGGCACCATTAGAAATTTCCTGTGCCTAAAGATATTGTGTGATTTGAGTGCTACGTTTCCAAACTATGAATGGTTGTGTCACCTGTCCCTGGGTGAAGATTCACAGAGCGATCTCCCAAATGTAAAATACATTGACAATCTGCAACTCCCTCCAGTCCCATTGCAGTTCCGCAGCTGTTTAACAGCCTGTGGTGAAAATGGTTTCTAGGTGGATCAGGATACTCCTTACTAGCTGCTCCAGAGGACAAAAGACAAAAAAAGATGCACTTAAAAGCTGTTACTAAGAGAAACAATCTTACTATATTATCACCCAGTGAGTTCTTTTTGTCTGTAATTTTATCACATATGTAAAAAAATTCAACAGAATAAAAACAAAAGATACAGATGGCAAACAGGTCACCTGACCTCCTGCCTTAAAATCCCATGGCCCAAACAGGGTATTTTTGCATGAAGTTTGATTTGAAATAACAGAACCTGTTTAGCCAGAAAACTGGAAATATTCATTTAAAAAAATGAAAATGTTTGCTTTTTTTGTAGTAGCATTCAAGAATGTCTTGTCAAAGCAGTGGCTCTTCCCCCAATTAGGGTAAATTTTAAAATTTTATTGTTAAATAAAAAGACTGGTTTTAATCTAAAAAAAATTGATTCTACTTTCTGTATTTTAAAATATAGGAAAACAGTATAATTTGACTAACAGAGGAAAAACTTGTTTTGAAAGCTTAAAAAGATAATTTGACTTTTACACCTGCACTTACCCAATGAGCCTAGGGGTAAGATTAGCCACAGTATAAGATGCTAACAGAAGCTTAGCTCGAAATTTATTATTCATCCCAGTATTCTGTAGACAATAATTTAAGGAGCAAACAGGAATTATGAATTTTAGAACAGATTTTAAACATCATGGATATTTATGTCAATGGAGGTAACAGATGATCTGAAATTGTGAGGCAATAGGCTGACAGTTCCCCATCACCACTTATTTCTCTTCTCTGCTGATGCTTTTATCTCAACTCTTTCAATTCTCACTGGTTCACAACTGAAACTTTGCAGGCTGGATCCAATGACAGCTTCTCCTATCAGGACACATTACTCCTCTAAGTGGGTAGTCCTGCTTATGGTTTTCCCTTTCATTTCTCTGGTATACAACATCTTTTTGAAAATCCTTTGTTAATCATATTTGTTTCACTAGCTGTTTTTTAAACTACTTATTTTGGTTTTAGATCTATTGCCTAATTGTAGGCAATGAATTTTCCAGCAATACTAGATCTACGATTCCATTTAGCAAAAACTGTTTTGAAACTGGCATTTTAAGCTTTCCTGGAGATACTGTAAAAGAACATCATCATTCATTGCTGCTGTTTATGGATCAGATTCCAGTCTCTTTTAAGCCCTAGATCCTTGCATTTATTCCGGTGACTCACATTTTGTTGCTACATTCCTGAAGTGTTTTGCTAATGGAGACTGAATAACAAACACCCACGCTCTGGCACAATCCACTTCAGGCCTCACAGTTTTACTTTTTGCTTTATTTGGACTTTTGCACATTTGCTTATCATATTTCAGATGCTTTACACCTTGATCACACCATTATTGAAATGTTCGATCATACCCACAGTTTATTCTGACAATATTTGGCATTAGTAACAGCTATAACTCACTATAAACATTAAACTGGCAAACTTATTCATGTGGGATCTTTCAGGGGCTTTTAAATAACCAAAAATCACGTGGCATAAAACACATACTTAGCCACATACTATAATTTGGAATTATTCTACCATAACTATTTGTATACAAATGTAGACAAATAAGAATCGGCATGTTTCTTCCAATGCTTCATATAAATTTAAAATAAAACAGCAGCAACTTAGATAATGTCTGTATTCCCCAAGTAGGCAGAAGCCCCATTCAACTGAATGATCAAAAGACAGAAGTAAGCCAAGATGATGTTCAGGTTCAAAACGTATTCAGGGAAAATATCAGGAAAAATGTTTATTACAGGTTATTAAAGGCAAAAACACAGACCTCCTTAACAAGCCACTATATCCTATCATAAGTTGAAAACATTTTGGAACATATTAAAGATTATCACACATCTGCTTGTTCTTATAGGTTCACAATACCTGTTACTGGCCATACAGAATAAAACATCGTGCACCATAGTCTCACCAAGTATAACCATTGTCATCCTCTTAACAAGACTTTCTGTCTTACTTAGGCAGGAAATTACTGGTAGCTTTCTTAGGATGTAAATTGGAAAACACTGATGAGCAACATGCAGAATTCACAATTCCTTCAATTACTCTCATAAACCCTTCCTTTCTTAAGAATGTCAATACTACTAACAAGATTGCTTTGAGGAGATTATTTCTTTCTGCCTTCTTTTTAATACTATTCTGCATTAAGTGGATGTTTAGCTATTTCCTCAGAAACTAATCCTATCTCTTGCTATACACCCTATCTTCATAGCTCCCATGGAGCTACATGAACAGTCAAAGGAAGAGAGGATCAATAGTTTTAAAAGAAATCAAAAAGCATCTTCCTTTACAAATAATAAAATTAATGGTCTATTTTCAGCCATTTGGTCATTAACCTAAATACATTCAGACAGCCAAAATCTCCAAATATGGTAATTGCAAATTAAATTGGTATCAATTTTGCACATAATTTGTACTTGTCAAACTCATTTACAGCAAAACCATATTATATCTGTCTATTCAAACAGGTACACCACAAATCCTCATTCTGGGTCTGATAGATTACTGCTAAAATGGCTGTTATGAAATGCTTTGATCTTTCTCAAATGGACTGTTCACATGCTTCAGGTTAAGAATATCTTTAAGTATTCTGTGATATGAGTACATTTATGAAATCCCTTCTTCAATTCTCTCACTTTTTGTAAAAGGTCACTCATTTTGAGAAATGTAGTGTAAGACCATTCTGTCTCCTGCTGGGCAAATAAGATGGCAATTATGAACAGTTTCACAGAGAGGTGCCTGACGTGTTCTGGACTTTATTGACTTGAACTCTTAAATTTCAAAATCATATCCTATAAAAACTTGCTGACATTTGACATTGGTAAAGACATGAATATTGTCCTCATGCACTCATGCTAATACAGCCAAGAGGACAGTGTTGCTGCGTGCTATCAGGTAACACACTATGAAGATTTCTGGAACAAAACGAAACTCCATGATTTCTCCAGGATGCAGTAAGACAGCATCCTCCTAGCCAGATTTGGCTCTCTTTGAGGAAAACAGATGTCAACGACCAACAAAAGAAATGTATCATTCAACATAGTGTACAACTTAAATAGTAGGTACCTATTCAATCTCTGTCAAAAATAGTGCTTTCCCAGCAAAAGAAAAATACCTGTTCTAACAATAAGGCACTTTTTCTCTACCTAATATTTATAAGGAGCAATTGGATTAAAAAAAAAAAAATCTAGTAATCTTTCTTACAATAAGGAAGAGAAAATATGCAAACACAAGTGTAAATTAATCTATTTTATTAAAGAAAAAATATTGAAATATTCTACATTCAGAATAGCTTCTCTTCTACCATTATGATTATATATATTCTCTTCCAGGAAAGAGTAAAGCTGCTGAAATTCTACTCCATTAAATTCACCAAGAAACACATTTTATGCTTACCAGAGAGGTTAAATGATTTGAGAGGCAGCAGTGGCCTTTTCAAAACAGAACCAGAGTCAAGTATAGGAAGGAAAAAAATGGAGTACCAGTGCTCCACATTGAAGAAGATGAATTCAGTGCAAATCATTTTCCCAGGAAAACTCATCTTGAGTAACACGATGAAGGTTGAATTTCAGTTCTGAAGTACGATCTTTGAATCCTCAAAAAGAGGAGAAAACATTTTTGTAGATTGCAAACTACAATTTCCTACAAATTGTCACTAGATGGCATCTTGTCATTATACTTTACATCTCAGAGCTCATCACCACTGTCATTCCCCTGTGACAGAAAATATTGAACACAAAGTGTTCTGATGAGGTTTCAATTTACTGTAATGCGTAAAATCCTGGTTTTACCACTGTGCAATGGATACTGTCCTACTGGAAGTCTCCTCAAAAATGGCAGAAAAATCAGTATCCACACATTGGCTCTTACAGCCATAACAATGCATACATAAAAATGATTAGTTACAAAACTATTAAGGGGAGTTAAAAGAAGCCATTAAAGGGTAGGCTGTTTGTGTTTGGTTTGCTAGTTGCTTTTTTTTAATGATTTATTTATGTTTCTTACCCATCAGAATTCTCAAAATTTTTTATTGCTGCCTTTCAGAAGCATATTTCCTGGTGGACTTTGAATTTTTTAATTCTGGGGTTTGGTACTTTACATTATTAAAATTAACAGAAAGCAAATAAAACCCCCAAAAATATTAACTCTACTATAAATGCTTTTAATATTAAAGATCCATATTAAGGATTCATCAATTTATTTGCCTCCAAGAAAACAATAAAACCATCAAAAAAGACTGTATGTTATTGTCGTAACACTGCTTAAATGGAATTTGGTTGATGGGCAGCTATACAAAAGTTAAAATCTTGCTTCTGCAAATCAATCATTTTATACATTTGTTTTCCAGTAGCACATTTTTGCCACTCCTAACTGAAAACCAAGGAAAAGATTCAAAAGAAAAGCTAAGCAAATTTATCACATTCCCTTTAGCTTCATTCCAATTATATAAAGCAGAGATCTACAAAACTGCTGCATGAAATGTATATTTATACCCTATTTATTACAGTCTCTTGCATTCCATCTACAGGAGCACACTCCACCCCACAATTTAGTACTGCTAACAGTGAAAAACATCAACTTCCATACAGCTTTTGTACAACTTTCATTCAGATGCAGCTTTTTCCTGCTGTTTCTTAATCTTCTTGATTATTCTTAGATTGCAAGGCGTATGCTAACAAGCTGCTTCCTACAAGTCTGTTGGACTTGCCAAAAATTGAATAGTAGTAACAAAATCAAAGACATCTCATTTGCATATTCTGCGGTTCCTTTTAAAAGGAGAACCCTGTTTCCGTTCATTTAACCTATAGTATACATTCCCTAATATTCCAAGTAGAAGAGGTGTGCAACCAAATTTCTTTGAGCACCTTCAAACATCTGTTTGCCTTGTCCTTAACGAGTAACACAAAGAACTAATATAGGCACACTTCACCTGCAATTCAGCAGCTCTCTAGATTCACCTGCTGGTTGGCATTTGCATTCCCAGCAACTGGAAATTGGTTATTCTGTTTCTATTTAGAGACTGACTTTTACTTCCTTGGTTAAAGGACAGAAGAATTTCTGATAGTGAAAGGAAGGAAGGCGACTAAGTGAAGAAGGCATGTCTACTCTACTGCCAACCAAGACAATCCCACACTTTATTTTAAACAAAGAAAGAAATCAAACTGTCAACTTCTGTCAACTTATCCTGGAGATCTGCTTTTCTAAGAATAGTAAACAGCAGCTCCAACTTTGTAGTCATCCACACCATTACCATTCTAGGCAAGGCAGAAATCTGATAACTAACATTCAGCAACCTATGCGCCTAATTCAACAGGCAAGTCATAGCCTCATGGAAGAGGAAAAAGGTATCAACATATTACAGGAGCTCGAATGTAAAAGTAACTGGGTTTATCCTCATTTCATTTATCATTAAATAACATCTGCAATTTGAGGGTTTTCTCTATACAGCCTACACTAGTAACACTGCCTTATCATCTAAATGATGCCAGAGTACTTAGAAAGAGACTATTTCCAGTTAATGCAGACTGCAACCTCTAGTCACCAGGCAATCTCAGCTGATGTGATTAAAAAAAAAACCACAGCCACATGCAATAATAACAAGCAACAACATTGTAAACATACAAAGACATATCAAAAGTCAAAGTTCTACAACTGCTTCTAACTTCCTGTTTGCTGTGAATTAACAAAGCAACAGATTTCATGTGCCTCAATCCTCCAAAGCAGTCAGATCTTGTGATGTAAAGCCTGGCAAAATCTTCCCCTGTTACACATCTCAGGCAAAATTTTGATCCCATTCTGAATTTAATTCATATGCAGTGAAACCCATAAACTCTCAGATTCGCATGAGACAGCTGTAAAGAATTCTCCTGTATTTCAAAGCAGTTCTATGGCTTAGGTTGAGAACTAAAGAAAAAAAAAAACAAAAAAACAAAAACTATAAAGATTTTCCACCAGATTTTTAATCTTCACAAGTGAGAACTGTTCTACAATATCATTTGTGACACCTGCACAACATGCTTTCCTTCTCCCATGCACAGAAAACTCTCCCCTCTTGTCCAACATGTTATCCAAATGCTCTGCGATGATGCATAGCGAAGAGCTGGATTTTTTTTAGTTTCAATTCTATTCTTTTCCCTGGTACTGATTGATTTTTTTTTTTTTTTTTTTTTTTTTTAGAATGCTTGTCATAAAATGCATTCCATTCAATAGAAATCTAAAATTTAAAGAAAGACACTTTTTTTGCAAGCCATTATCTCCATCTAATAGATCTCTCTCCAGAAACAGCAAGACAAGTTACCTTCAGGTAGTTAGCATATGACTATTCTTGATCAAAGACAAATCCTGCAGCAATTTTATTTATCAGAAAAAGGTCATTCTTGTCCTTGCTAAATTACTCTGAAGACTCCCATTTTACTCCCAGTACCTTTTCCCAACATCTCTTGATTAAAAACAGTACACAATGTTTGTCATCAAATATCAGTGTATATAGACAAGAGGTTGAGAAATGGAGACTGGGGAAAATGCACAAAGGCAATTTTAAGGTAGCCTGCAAGAAGGGTGTGAAACTGCAGAGTACAACACTTAGAGGAAGCCATAAGAAAAAGGGACCAAACCGGCAGAATCCTAACCCAAATCTAGGCCTTGAGATTCTGGCAGTAAGCAATTGAGAAGCTTCTTAAAGCTTCTCAATAGTAATTTCTTCAGTCAGTTTTTCTTATCTCCACAGGTATAACTAATTACCTGATGAGATTTAAAAACAAAAGAAATGTTTTAAAACTCACAATCAGCCTAATGTAAACATCTTGAATTATTTAACAATCTATTAAGCAGCTATGCCTATCAAAAAACTCCAAGTTTGACAGATCTAGTTCACCACTAAGTTACCACTGTAGTTTTACATCACTGTGACTCCAGCCATTTCAATAGTCTCAATCATGTAACAGAAGTAAATTCAGTTTGAGTTTCCGCTGCATTAGTCTTCCATACTGGATCTGTCACTAAGAGCAAGAATAGCAGCCAGCAATTATTAAAAAAAAAAAAATACCTGGAAATAAGTCTTTCAGGCTCTGAAACTGAGGCATTATTCAATAATTCATTCTCAGATCCATTTGAATTCTCATCTGTCAACTCTCCTTTTATTACCAGATTGTTCTATAAGCAATGATCTGGCAACATATTTGAAAAATCTATGTATTCCTCTCATCCATCACAACAAACAATTTTCCAAGCAACAATAGAGACAGTGTAATTTCAAGAAAAATATCTCAACTCTTAACTCATTACTTTTATGCCATGGTTGTGTGGCATCAGAAATATCACGAAAAACACAAAACTCTTTTCTGTTACCATTATAACCCTCTTCAGTAGATCGAAATACACTGGTAAACTTGCTTTAAAACCCTTCCTCTCAACCCTCAGATAAGCAAGAAAAGCAATAATTAAATGCCTGAATTACTGAGGCTCAAGCCGGAAAACTGAAAACCTGTTTTAAGGTAGTACTTTGAAGTTCAATGACGCTTTCTTACATGCAACAGCAACCAGAGGATTCAGTCCTAAAGTAAATAAGTAAATAGGTCAGAACTTCCAGGTTAAGTTTGGCCAACAAATTCTGTGAAGCCCCCATCCCACCCCTTCTTTTTATGGAAAGAGGAAGCTTTTCTGTATAAGATGATAGGTATTTGTAAGAGCACGTTCTGCACTTGTAACAGACCATTTTCTGTTTTAGAAAACACATTCAGCCAAAAACCCACATCATTCTTCAAGACATTCAGTTTCAACTGATACAAGCCCAATTTCAATGCAAATATATGAAGCACAAAACCAGGTTTCTAAAAATAAACCTTCACCTCTGACAACATTATTTTACAAGTTAACTTTTGACAAACCAACAGAAAGACACCACTTCTCAGTAGTGAGCTGTTCTAAACAGGAAGGAAGTATCAGTGTCAGTGCAGAAAGAATCATTGAAAGTCGAGTATTCTTGTTACATACTAAGGATTACAAAAAGTACATATTAAGTATTACAAAAAATAATACTTAAAGTATTCTTAGTACATATGAAGCATTTTTTATACATATGAAGTACTCTTCAAAAACTTCATCTGTGGAGTATAAAAGGATTCTGTCAAATCACCATACCAGTCAGATAATCTTTTGTATATATTTTGTTTTTCAAGATATTTTCATATTTACAGTAATGGGATTAAGCAGTTTCAACAAGCAGTGACTTCCAACTGAAACACAGTGTGCATGTGGAAGAAGTCCAACAACCTCCTTCTTTCAAGGAACTTTTAGTGTTTAAAGTTCCTGTTTAAAATAGCATTAATCATGCCTGCAAACAGGAAAAAAGTGTTTGCCAAGCACTTGACATATTGCTTATTTCTGTATTCCAACATAAATCCACAGTCCTACAACCTCAAATCTGAGATAATGCAAATTAGATAATCAGAAAAAAAAACACAAAACCCAAATGTGAGCAGGATGACTCAGTGCCAATTACTGGCATCATCCAACAAGAGGCACTTGAAAAGGTCCTGTGTAGGATATTAGGGTTTAAGAGACAAAAAAAAAGATGCAAGGTTCTTGACTGCAATGAATGATTAATTCTTTGTGACATCGGAATTGAATATCATCAGCACCTGTGTAAATCAGACCTATAGCACCTTAGTATAAAGCTATTTCATAGTACACTTCTTTCCTGCTAAGTGATAATGTTACATAGAAAATTAAGAAGGATAGGTGCAGTACAGAGACAGGCTGGATTATTTCTATCCTTTAAACCAGTGTAAGGTAGTTCATTGGTTCCTCTTCCTGCTCGGTTTTCAAGCAAATGGTGGCATCACTCTTGTGAACACTTTAACACTGAACTTGTCTTAACTCACATGGGCTTTTTTTGTTTACCCTCAGCTGGGGATATCGTTACACCATGAAACTGCAGCAAGCCTTGCAGTTGCACCCTGCCCTACAGTTAATTTGGGCACTCTCCTTGCCTGCATAGCAGTGAGATAACCTGGAGCCCACTCTGTATGTTGATATGATACAGTGAGTAGAACACACTAGATTCACTGGGCTATTAATGAACTTACACTGCAATAACTGCAATCAGTTTGGTAAGACAGATCTTTGCTGTACTATATGTTCAAGTATTAAAGAGCATTTAAGCAAATTCAAGCACAGTCACTTCAAAAGCGCAAGGTGTCACAAGTAAAAACTGGTTTTAGTGATTTATGACCGAAACTACTTAAAAGCAAATCTAAGCTCAGCTACAGAATCTATTCAGCAAAATGCTTCTACTTACTGGACCTTGAGGATTGTTCTTGGCCCTGGAAACCAGAGTCATAACATCAGATTTATAGTCCTGAGGAAAAAAAAAAAAGGGAGGGGGAGTGGAATAAAACCAAACAGATTTAACAGAATAGTTTGCACTTTATATAAAAGGAATAAAGATCAACATGGAGCACAAGTACAATTAGAATCAAAGGAGCCATTAGTAAGACATTTGATTACAGCGACTTCCATTGCCATTCATCTTTTGCACTGTACCCTCTTTACTAAGTTGAACACCTTTCGTGGCTTACTATAATGATCCTCAGGAAGACCAGTGTTCTTTGCCCTTTTGTTTCAGATGAGTGTGTGTGGAAAGGACAGGATGATGATAGAGCTACTACCTGTCAAGAAGTCCAGTGCGCTTCCTGAACTAGGCCTTGCCATGGAAGTTTGGAGGACAGTTTCTCAGCTGCCTAAAATTCTCTTGGCATCTTACAAAATACAACACTATTCCAATTAGAAGAGCCCTGGTTTATCTGTCCACTTGGCTACAGCCATATAATGTTGCAAACCACTACAGCATGGGCAATGTAAAATTCCTAGTTTTCTACCCCTTGTGAAATGTCTCCTACATCCCCAATTGGCATTCAACAAATGTGGACATAGAACAGTTTGTAGCTCAAGCACATCTTCTGAAGGCTTGCAGTTACAGCTGAGGAGACCAGAGTGTAGGGACAGGGGGAAAGACTATTACTGTAGTACAGATAGTGTGAGAATAAGATAAGCTGACTACACTGCTGTTTATACAATACAGAAATATAGGCTTAAAGAGGTTTTTAATAGGCAATGAAAAGTGCCACAGTATCTAAATACAGACACAACGAATACAAGTGCAAGACTCAAGTCGATAATTAGAGCTATTTTTTTTAAAGGCTATATTAGAAAGTAGTTGGCATGTTCAATTTGTGTCTCTTCCCTAATGAATGCAGCCATTACATTCACATTTCTATGCTGAAAAGGTCTCCCAGGGCCAGGCTCCTGTTGTCTTGCCTTTCCTGTCAGTAAGACCAGATTTGCATGTTGAGGTGAAGCTGCAGTTCCTCCTAATGTCTGGGAATTAAAGTCTGATAAGCTGAAATTGAGGCATGTCTGACAAGGATAGCAGAATAACTGCTATGAACTTTTTATAATTATTATTATTATTTTCAAGTATGCCTCAAATACTAAGCTTACAGATCCTTTTTTTATAGGAGATATGCTATGATCCAGTAGACAGAATATATTTCAGGGAGTTGCTAGTAGTACACTGGTACTTCACTGCATGACCTTTCTGCATTTCACTCTTCTGTATCCCAGTTTATCCATTAATATATGGAGGTCTATACCACTTTCCCACCTAAAAACAACCTTAATGTTTGTAAAGTGTCTCAAGAGACAGCTGTTACAGAAACACAGCAGCTTAAAACAGACTATATTTGCCACTGAGGCATAAAAAGAATTTCTAGGCTACAAAAGTTAACAGCTCTAGTAGTAAAAATATTCTCCTTTCAAACTTTTCCTCCATGTATCCCAAAGTCAAGTCACAAAAGAATCTTCTTACACACATAGTGTCCAGTTAGTGTACCAGCTCCTGAAAGGTATAAATAGGAATATCAGTTGCTCTCTGTTCAACTTAGCTATTGTATATATCAACTTCTTCATAGGAAATGCCAAAAAACAGACTTTACAAGACATCTATAGATGCCAGGCTACCATCAAAATCAGCACACAGGCAAACTCCTACAGTTCAATTGCATCTGTTTCCCACAAAGGAAAGTGGTCACTTCTGGCAGCTGTCAGGAAGGTACAAGCTTTCTGAGACTGACATTGAACAAAACAACTAACCAAATTATCTGTTACATTTTCTAGCCTCTGTATAATTTAATAGCACTTTCACATCTATACTCCCTGCTGCATCATGGATAAACTGTGCATTCCCTACCTTTTCAGGTTTTCCTCACATTTCCTCATTTTACCCCCCTGCTTGCTTTTTTTCCTTCATCTTAGCTCCTCTATCTTACTGCTGCCACTCATGGTTGTGCCACTCTATACACATTTTACTATGGCTTTATTATGCACCTTATTCAAGCAGGATATGTACACAGCAACACAGCAGAATATCTGTTCAGCTACTTATATCCAATGTCCATTACCCTCCACTCTGTTTTCTAATTCACATGCTCTTTCTTGTTACAGAGCTATCATGCATTAGGTTGCTCAACTGACCTTCAATCATAGTTTTGCAGTGCTTTTAAAGGGCACTGGACAGATTCAAACCCCACAAGCTAACCATTTTGCAGGGGTGTTGCTCTTGGTAAACTCACTAGGAGAGGCAGGCTGGCAGTCACACAAAGAGATGGCAGATTTTATTCCGCACAATTCTTTTCCAGAAGGCAATGCCCCAAGTTCCAAATACACAGGCCATTTTAAACAGGTATTTTACAAATACACTTTATTTCCACCCCCGCCCTGCCCCAGCTTGTTTCCAAGTACTGCACAGCTCTGAACCATTAAGAGATTAATGAGCAGATTTGGACCTTTGTTGCATGGGGGACACCTACTTGGAAAGCTTGTGCTGTGTGCCATGTTAACAACACTCTTGCCCCCTGTCATACTGAGCCAGAAAATTAAAGCAAAATCAGCAAAACGTCGCAGGCAAAGGTGATTTTCAGAGGGACAGGAACTCCATCAGTGGCCCAAATGAATCTAAACCTGTAAGCAAGAGCCTGAATGTCTGCCCCACTAATGCAAGCAGCTTGGCCTGGACGGGCATCTGTCAAACACCAGTTTGCTCTTGTATCACAGAGATGGAAACAGTCATCCACTCACATCAACTGCAGTAATACCATTCAGGTGCAGCTTTCTGATAGACAAAAGGGATTAATTCTCTACTCCCAGCCCAAGGATAATCATCATGATTTTCGCATAAGACATTTTCCTATAAGCTATTTCTGTATTTAAAACAAACAAAATCTTTTGTGGTGTTGCATTCACACTCATTTTCAGGTAACATGTCATAATAATCTCACATGGTCAGCTTATGCAGAGTGCAACTGACAGGCCAATTAACTATGCACTTGTCTTAGAATCTACAGAAAACGAACCTGTGTCACTGCAGCACTTGTGGCAGCACAATAAACTTTCTCCCTCCTACAGAACTATAGTTCATGCTCCTATCAGAACATGATAGGAAGAGGTATAGTATAGAACTATACTTCATGTTCCCTCAATCTGTGTAATTTCCTTTAGGTCTCTTGTTTCCATGAACATTTGTATTTTGAGATGATTTCTCTTGCTACTCAAAAAACAGAATTACAACAACCATTCTCAGGCCATTATCAAGGTCAGCTCTGGTATAAAAGACAGCTGTATTGTCTTTACATCAGGCTTTCTAGAAGTTTCTACTAATATCCTTTTCTCTCTGCCCTTACAGAAATCATGAAACACTCCCTGAATTTTCCATGGGGCACACCCTTTTTCCCACCCCTCAAACTGAAAGTTTCGAGTTAATGTCAGCTCACAGACACTGCTATCCATTCTTCTGCCTTAAATGGAAAAATAAATTTTGGCACTCTTTCCCCAGTGTTAAAAGTCTTAGATACTCCCCAGGGATAGGAAGAATCAATGCAAGAAAGATCCATATTTTCTTTCTTGGAACACTACTACTTCCAGCAATTTATTTGACTGACTATGCCTTCTATTACCATGTAAATTGTTTCAGGCTGCAGGAAAAAAAAAGTATTAATCTCTCCTCAGTAAGTCATAAAATAAAAAAATCAATTTCAAGGTCAATTTAGTCTAAATAACACCTGCTGCCCTTTTTGTAACATGCAGACTCCCCTGAAACACTAAGTTGCTGTCTATAAAGGCATCAATATATGATGTTTCACATCAATCAAGGCAACGTACGGTACAGTACAGCCAATTTTCAGTGAACCATCGGAGGCTTAAAAGAAGATTCAAAACAGGTCCCTTGTCGCCAGACATTTTCAGCATAAGCATGAGGCTTTGGAAAAGAAAACTAAAGCTGAGGAACTTGTGTGTGTAGGAGGTCTGAGTCTGCAAGAAGCTTGTACTTCCTAAGGATTAGGGATATCGAGGGATTCTCAGCTCCGTGCAGGAAGTATTCAAATCCACAACGGGTGGGCCTCAGAGCAAGAACTTTAGTAAAGGGAAAATAAAAATGGTAACATAAGGAGAAAGGCAGAATGGAAAGACAAGGAACAGAAAGGAAATAGGGAGATGGTGGGGGGGGATTCCCTGTAAACCAAGAATTCGGGAAAGAAAAGCAACTTGAAAGTTTTCTCCTGCTGGTAATGAAGACTTTCAAGTGAAGAAATACTTCTCTTTTGGTCAAAAATGGCCCTCTTCTTTTGGGAATACTTAATATTAGGTTTTCATGGTAGCAGAAGACTGCATTTGATGACTCCATGTATCCTGTACATTCATGCACTGTTTCCTGAAGAGTTCACTTTGAACTCTGTTAGCAGTCTTGACCAGATAAAAATTCTACAAAAACCCCACAGGACTGGAAGGACTGGTGAATGTGTTTCTCCCTGTTGTGGTAGCTCTTTCCCACAGGGTTAATACAACTGTTTTTCCTTTCCCATGTACAATTCACAGCAGCACTGGTGCCTCTCTAAATACAAAGTACCCAATGGATTACTTCTGAGCTGCCAGGCAGTGAAGAAAGACAGTTGTCTGAGACCAAACTGGAGTTCAGAGAGAGGATTCTTTTACAAGCTGCCTAAACATTCCCAAGTCTTTGTGGCACCCATCAGGTTGTAAGCTGAGGAACATGCCAAGCTGCCACATCTAATAAGAGATTTTTTGCTACAGCCTTTTTATTTCTTCCCCTGGGTTCCCCAGCATAAGGCAAAGCTATACAATCCATATCCAAGCAGCAAAAGTTCCTGAATTAAGCAAATATTCAGATATTGAGTAGTCTTCTAAGACTTCTCTAATGAAAATAAAGCAATGTCTTGAAGGCTTTTGAAAGGGACTGAAAACATAAGGCTGCGCAAGGCTGAGCAGACAGCAAATTGAAATTAGTTTATAGAAGAAGGTGGTTTCACAGCAAGAGCCCTTTAAACCATGAACAGATTTTGGCTTCCCTAACAGAGACATAATTGAAATTCTTCTCTAGAATAAGGCATCTCCAAAGGTTTTTGCCAGGAACACAAGTGACATTCCCATGCAGAGTGCTACCACAGCAGAACTGTCCCTTTAGCAGCTGGCCAGCAAAAGTTAAGTGGTATCCGAGGCCTTTCTACATGTTCTTGCACAGGTGAATGTGGCAGGGGGGGTTCACTCCCCATTCTACACAGCAGAAATACATTCCAGTTGCACACAGAGAGGTGTGAACTGTGTTATCTAGAGGAGGGACTGAGTTAAAAGTCCAACAATACCTACCCTACTTCACAATCCATAATTAGCAATGGAATGTGGTTCAATTTTATATATATAATCTTAAATATAAAGCTGAATACATATAAAGACATCTGGAAGAAGAGATTTCACTTAAAATAATTAAAATATCATTTAATCAACTCTAATATTGGCATACAAAGTATAACAATTCCCCTATGATATTACGCTACTGAAAATTATCTTTAAATAGTGAGGAATACTACCTTTTTCCGAAAGACTGGAATTAGTGAATCAAAACAAAGATTAATTAGAAATAAATTTGAAAATAAAAAAGCTCAGAACAATATAATTTATTGGATATTGAAAAAATTTTATTTATTAGATGAAAGGAGATTTTTCATTGTTGAAAACCATGATTCTGAATCATATTTATTGTAAGCTGCTCCATGAAATCTTGCTATCACAAGCCATTAAAAGTAATGGTTGGGATTCAGGAGCTGCCAATATACTTACTGACTCAATAAGTCAAGAAACAGATACAAGATTTACTAGAACTGAGAAGCAAATTAATGTTATAGCATGTACAATTATACAAATATCCATTATGCACTTGAATAGATGTAATAGCATGAGATTCCACAGTAGAAAGAAGAAATAAAAGTCTGGAATGGTTGTTCAAGGAGCACAAAATATTAGAAACAAAAGGGAAGAATGACTTTTTTTTAACAAAAGTATTTGTTGAGGTTAAAGGAAATGGATACAAACAATAACATCAGAGATGCATAGCAGGAAAGAGTAATGTAAGAAATGAGAGGAACTTTATTCCAGTAGGAAATTATCAAGCAAAAGCTCCAGAATGCTGAACAATGAAGCCCTGGAAGAAAGATGGGAAGATGTGTCCTGAAGATGAAAAATATAACCAATGCAAGAAGAAACCTAGAATATTCCTAACTATGTCTGCCCAGCTGAATCATTAAACATCTCCCAATCCTCAAACAATCAGTGAAGTGGATAAATTACTGCAGGATCTGCTGCAAAATCAAGTTGAAGACAAAGACAAAACAAGTCAAGAGTTAAATAAATACTCTCAAAAAGTAATCACAAAGAAAAGCACCAAGATGAGGGTGTCTGACATCACTAGTTTATCTCCTCAGTAGAATTACATCAGGTTTACTGAGGCAGAAGCATTCAGTAACCTACAATTCCCTCAGCCACATTTATCTAGGAGTGTTAAAAGACAATCAGGAACAGATCTACAGAGTACTGATAATCATCCCTGAGCTCTCACAGCTCGAGGAGTTCATCCTCGCACTGTAAAAGCCAGTAAACATTCCCACATACCTTGGAAAATCAGTACTGCCCTTAGATACAGGCAAAACTGATTGGTAGACCTCAAAGTAAAACATTTCAGCTGAGTTCAGATAAGAAATAAAAAGTTTCTGGCTTTTCTGGAAGCTCAGAAAATCCCATCTGGGTCTGCCTTACATGATGTCTCAAATGACTCCTGCTTTGCACCAACCGAAGCAGACCATAAGGAAATTTTAATCTCATTAACTCTCCAAAATTTTCTTTAACTTAAAGACAAAAGATCAGACACAGGAATGTACCCTGATCTATATTCTACTATCCCACCCCCAGCACAGAAAGATTTCTTATAATACATGATTTTCAGTCAGTGCTTGTTTTCAGAGCTGTTTCTCCAGAGTGGTCGACCAGCCTTATCACAGAAACAGAAAACATCACTAGTAGAAAATACTTATGTGATTCTATGGCATGAGTTAGAATGGAGCTATGCACAAATCTAATTTGGTTATCCAACCAGCATCACGATTTGTAAATGGTACAACATTAACATGCTAATAGCAATGAATTTCAACTACCTTTTATTTTCCTACTCCAAAATACTCAAGATGAATTACTATATGCAACTTTCTAGGACTGAGACTTCAGAAAATAATCAATCATCATTGCTATGTTACTAGGAATGACTCTTTGAAGTTTACTCATTTAGAATTAAACTGGTATCTCCTACAGCTATTGTAAAATTAACTGGTAGCTACATATTTTGCGTTTCTTAACAAGTCCACAACATACTTTTTCCAGTCTCTTGTATGTTACATACAGGCCCATATATATTCAGTGTTTCTGCCTGTATATGCCTAGGCAGAAGTGCTAAAAATGCGTGTGCTGAGCCAACATGATAAAATTTCATGCATATGGAAGGCTGTTACTGTAACAGAGTCTTGACTCAGAAAGGAAATATTTCACTGTTGTGGAAAACCAGAAGCTTACCCAGGCTAAAGGATGGCTGCACATACCCATGCATTCAGGGGCCTTAGGAAACACAGCTGAGCACTCCCCAGCTCTCAGGTAAATACTACACAGCATCATCTAGCTTTCACAAACATTTTCATTTTTCCTTCTTGCTGATAACAATAGTGTGCCATGGATCCTCCATCCATGAGTTTTAAATAAGGACTGATACAGATACATATTCTTAATATTACACCTTGTGCTGTGATAGTTGAGATGTAGCTTTCCTTCCTATCAGAGCAGTGTGCTGTGTGCTGCCCACTACTTGGGTAGCTCCTCCTAAGAGCATTTTAACCCCAAGTTTGCTTTATTCAGAACAAATTTTAAACGTATGTACCAGCTGTTATTTGCTAATACATTATAACTGTAATAACTGTTCTCTGAATGTGGTTTCAATGCACAGCTGCAACTACAAGCCACCTCCTGCTCTGAATACTTACTGGTTTAGCACAGATTTCCTATAGGATTGAGAAAACTACAGTTATGTATTTCAGTTTTCACTATACTACCATTATTCATGTTGTTTTTCAGGAAGGCTGATGAGGCCTGAAATAACAGGAGATTTTTTTTTTTAAATTGAATATATATAAATGCAAACAAAAGTGAGGAATCTATTCCAAATCCTAAGATAGCTCTCCAATAAATAAAAGTGAAATTAAGATTCAGTTGCATGCAGCTATTACAAGCTCATATAACTCCCTGGCAAGATAGCACTTATAGCTCTATGTTTATTTCTGTTAGTATAATATGAGGTATCCTCTATCAGTTGGAACTGGATTACAAAGAATAACATTCAATTTAAGAATAAATGGCATGAGTCCTGAGGGCAATTTAAAATTTATGTATTTAAGAAAAATAAATCTATGCCACTTGCAAGAAATAATAGTTTGCATAGTAAGTTTATGAAGGTGTACAAGCTATGCAATTATGCAGATAGAGCTCACATGCTATACTACAAGTCAGTTTAAGAGAACCAGCAATAAAAATGTAGTCACAACAGAGAAGCAAGGCAATAAAAAACCTGATGCTGTGAGCAAGTACTGTAATATGCAGAGAACTGGATGCACAAAGAATAGAATCTAAGGCAAAAATCCTTGTATCGCTTTCTCACAGCTAACTCCCTCCTTTCTGCCATTGGGTTAAGCCTGTTTCCACAATCATAGAATCTGGAATAACAGAAGTCAAAGGAGTTCTGCAAGAATTTTCAGTATCTCTGTAGTGCTTTAAGATACTACAACATTGAGAAAGAAGACTCAACTGCACTAGAAACTGAATGAGAACTTCTCTCTGTACCATGCTGTGCCGTACCTATGGCTGCTTCCTAAAGATTTCTCCTCAAGAACAGCTGTAGAGAAGTGAAACCCTTGCTAGAGCAGAGGAATCAGTTGTAGTGACATCTATAGCCTATAGTAACAAGCTGAATTTCATTACCATTTCAAGACCATAAACACATAGCAAGTTTGAATTTTCATATAAAAACTGTCTCTGGTTAATGACCTGCTTAGAAGCATCCACCTTGTGTGAACTACTTAACTGCCAATACAAGCAGGTATTGAAATGTGTCAACATCAACAAACTTCCAACTTCCAGAGGACAACAAATTCGGATCAATAAAAACATGATGAGCCTAAATCGAAGCTCTGGAAAAACAGAGAATCCTTCTATTGACTCTAGATCAAGGGGAAAAATGGCAACAGGATGGCCTACACAGATGCAAGCCTGGTTCAGAAGCGTTGTCATTCTGTTTAACTTTGATATGATTCCAGATTTTTAACAATGAAACTGTTCAGAACCAAATCAATGGTCTCTTTTATTCAAATGTACTCCTTTCTGAGGCACCAGCCCTTGGCAAAGAGCAGCACCATGACATACATACAGATATTTCTAACTGGCAGTGACATTTTCTATTTGTTAGGAGTCTCCAGCATTTATTGCCACTGTTGAGAAATAATTCCTTAAACCACAGGTATAGGCAGAGCACGTACCTGGAAAAGCACATATGGAAATGAAAGGGCATATACATAGAGAATGGTGGCTTGACTTCCTTTTGGCCAGAGAGAGAAACCTTGAAGTAACATCAGAGCCAGCATCTTGTCTCTAGCACAGACCTTCACTTCTCGTGTCCCTGAGAGTGTTCTTAGCACAAATCAGGGCACATGAGAGTAGATAACAGTTTCCAATTATGGAACTCTGGCTGCCCTTTACAAACTGAATGTGTCCATTTAAATAAGGAAAGAAAGCCTGTATTTAAGCTTTCTGAAAGTAATCTACATTCCTTGGGCTGCAGTAAAATCTTTGTAATGGTCATTGTCCGACTAGCTTGTATCCACAAAAACCTCTAAGCAAAGGAGAGAGGTAGTGTACCTTCCTTCAAGAATACAAATGCTTAAAACAACCCCCAAAACCCAGATAAATTAAGGCATGGGCCTTTCCACGAAGATGCAGAGGAAGCAGCAGCAGTCCTCAAAAAGTGGGGAAAACATGGAAAGAGCATGGGCCAACGAGACCACCCCTTGCCTGTGAGGCAGCCCTAGGCAGTTCACCACCAGCCCCTGTGCAGGTGGCCCTGGGAACATTTAACAAGACACCTTCACCCCTTTGAAGATGAAACACAGAGTCATGTCCTAAATAAGCCCCAGAAGCTAAAATTTATTGCTATAAGTAACCAAAATGCTTTCATTTATTCATGATTAAACTTTCATCTCTCTTGTTGCTCCGTGAATGTAGCAGCCATCAAAGGGATTCATGGCTGGTTTAGTTTCAAGGCATGAAGATGCGCAGTCAAAGCAGATGGCTGTTAGCCAGCTCAGGATCATATGTGACAGGTGAGGATTTGCTTCTGAAACATACATCAAATTCCAAGGAAAGAAGATCTGTAATACTTTCAAAACACTGACAGACATCCCATAAAAAATAACCTCTTAGGAGGATTAACAACTTCTGAGGAAAGCTTAAAGGAGAGAAGAAACATGTAAAATGAAGAAACATTTAAAACAGCTCCTCTTGGAACCTGGCATTTTTCTACATCTTCACTGAAAACCGCAGGGGGAGAGTTTTTACCAGTTTCACCTCAGCAATGGACCCAGCACTGGTACCCTGTTGTAACAGACATGGTTTCTGACTCCGAGTTATAATTTGGTCACTGGATCTCCTTTCTCTCCTTTGCCAGAAGAAAACTGTGTCAAGACTCAGTTCTCCCTCCATACCCTTGGTTTTAGCTGTCCATAACCCATCTGTTGCCCACACAGTTTTGTTAAAATTTGATGAATGATTTGCCAGAGGCTGCTTTGTTCCCTGTATGACTATCCTATGAAAGAAGCTCATGCAAGTGTGTAGAGGACATGGCACCTACCTGCATCAAGAAGGCACATGGCAAGTCTTAAGTGCCCAATCCACTGCCTATGGCTCAAGTTTAATCAGGATTCAATGGTACAATGAGCAACATCTCACACACACCAGGCACGAAGAAAACCACGTGGAAAAGGTAGAGAAGGAGAAAACTCTACTAAAAGACACTTGGTTTATAAACTTACTTCCACTGAAGGTCCTTCAACTGTGTGACAAAGCAATTGCAACTCTACAGATTTTGCTCTCTCATTTACAATACAGGAATCCTAACTGAGCACACTGAGCTCAGAGGGTTTATTTGCTGGGTTGTTACAGTCAGCTGCATTGTTTTCCACACATCTAGTATCAGCTACCCTTTTTGTCTTTCTCCAGTTATTTTGGTTTAGGTTTTTTGTTTGTGGGTTGTGCTGTTTTCATTGGTTTTAGTTTTTTCTCTTCTTTTTTTGTTTTGGTTTGATTGTGTGTGTGTGGTTTTGTTTGGTTTTTTGTTTGGGGTTCTTTTGTTTGGTGTCTTTTGGTGTTTTTTTTTTTTTTAACAGAAGGGATGAATCTGAACAGTTGTCAAAATACAGACATAGCAAGGACTCACACAATGACATAATAATATTCTTGCTTTTGTTCTCTAGTCTTTCCATAAGAAAGACTTTTTTGGCCTTGTAAGATACTATGCAGCTTTCCAGTAGATTTGTCACACTTCACTACAAAACATCCAGCAGCAGACACTACAACCTGATACCCCAACCCCATACTGCTCACTGGCATATTGCACTACTGGAGATCCCTCATTCCTGTTGCTCAATGGAAAAAACTTCAGCTACCAATTGCATAAGAGGCTTTATCTTGTGCACTGTGACATAAGTTACATAGGGTTTTCCTGGGGCTCCCAGCAATTAAGTCCTTATAACAGAGACATCTCCTCAGTATTCCCTATGATACAAACTAGTCCTGACTTAAGAGTACCATCAACTTTTGTATATTAGGAAGATCCACTGCTACAAGACAAAAAAACAGAGTTTGTGCCCATCATCATACACTTCTGAGATTACAAGACTGCCTATTTTTAAGGGTTTTTTTAAATAGAGAAAACACTGATTTTACCATAGGTGGACTTACAAATAGATGATACTGAGATGTAAATTTCAACATTGGCTTGGCTTTAATAAACCAAATTGAATATAATGCCAGTGCATCACTGCCAACCCACTGAACATGGAAACAGGTAAGGAAACGTCCATCCACAATTTACACTAGCCAATCTGTGCAGAGAATCATGAACTCAGTGTTCACATCAGTGTTCATGCACACATTATGACAGCACACAGGTCAAGCTGCAGAATCTGTTCTCACATTTAGGGTTGAAACACACTGTTGGACAGCACTGCAGCTTCTTGTTGCTAATATCTCCTCTTCCATGGACCCATGGGAAATAGTTAAATTCAAACACAGCTGCAGTTCCAGATCAACTGTGTTTTATACCTTGTACTGCTTGTCCAAATGTCACTGCACCAATAGGAGGTACATTTAAGCAGCTGGTACTGACTCCTAGTGTTTTGATGTGTTTCAAATACAAAACCGGCTCCCTGGTTACTTACTAAACTGAATTTACATAGGAAGTTACTCTACCTGGGACCTCTTCTGTTATCTGAGGCTTACCAATTCTTAAATCAGAGCCCTTGCATTATAAATCAAATGACATCTAGTTAAAAAAATCCTAGCAATATTAGAGCTCACAGTTTGGCAGAAGTACTGACTGTACCCATGAGGAAAGTATACTGATTAAAATGTGCATAAAGCCAAAAATATAATGCCACAAAGAAAATTATTTCCTTTACGTGCAATGAGGTTTCCACTAATTTAGTAACAACAGTCAGCCTGTAAATAACACATCTCTGCAATAGAGGTAGGTCTTTTCTTGCTGCATGTCCAGCTCCCCAAAGAGAAATGCTGGATTTTTGGCATGTTTCACATCGGCCTTTACTCTTTTGCTCCTCAGTAATTTCATCATAGGAAGCAATGGAAAAGAGATTTTTGTCTTAAAGGAAAAGAATCCTGCATACAGATTGCAGAATTTGATACTAGAAGCCATAATACCCCTTTATATTCAGCAAGAAGTACTGATAAGTACTGAAACTGGCCAGTGTTCACAGCACAGTTGCCTGAAGGTATAAACATGAGTTTAATACTAATTCTGCATTACATTTTTTTACCAGCATAGATGCACACTTCAATCACCATGGGCTGTGAAGACACTGCAGACATGTCTTCTGTTTTACTGGAGGGAAGGCTGAGCTGTGAAATCAGACACCAGCTCTCACCTTACATTATACACTGATGTGCCTGCATCGGTTGAAGCAGGGAGGGGAAATGAGGAACGAATTAAACCTGCTCAACTGAGTCCCCAACAGAACGTAAAAATTACTACTGAAATACTGGCACACCAGGAGTGGCTGTTCCCTGTTCTCCTGGATTCAAAAGCTATAACACAGACAAAAACATTGGACAGAACAAGGCCCTTAATCATGGAATTGAAAATCTCTATGAAAATTAGGAGGTGGCTTGGGCTTTTTTATTTAGAACTAATTTTTTGCAGGAGAAAGAGCTCCTGTTGTGTTTCAGTGGTACAGCTTTGAAATTGCTTGGCAACGAAACATACACATTTTATAAAACCTCATGAAAGTAGCAGTCCAAAGAAATAGTTAAGATGACATCTATGAAACAAAGGTTTTCCTTCTATCAAATTAGACTATCAAAATCTCAAATAAGGCTCAGTTCAAATAATTCAAAGGGTTAAATATTTGCTTCACTGTCATTTCATTTCCCCCTCTGGATCTTTATCTTTTTTAAAATCAGCTATGTTTATGCTCAAAAATAGCAAGAAATGAATGTTCTTTCCAGAGCATCCTGTGCCTTCTTGCCAAGTCACACTGTGAATCTGCTTAACTAGAATTTACAAATCAATTGATGCAGTGGTTACTTCTGACACACATCAGTCATCCTGTCCCACTGATGGATGAGGCAAGCTGACTACAAAATGTGCTGTCAGTTTTTAAAGCACTGCCTTAACCAAAAGGAAACAGGCTAATAGCGATGCCAAGTTGTCACTCCATATTTATCAACAAGAAGGAATAATTTTTAGGAAAATAATAAGCCCTCCTCACAATACTAATGTTAAATGACCTGAAAAACTTTCCTAAGAGACTGAACCCATAGGACAAAGTTTCATTTTATCTTCATAGATCTTGACAGCTCAATTTCCCAAGTTCCCAGGGACTTTCAGCAGTGCTGAACAAAGGCAGTAACAAATGTCAGTGTTTACTTTGAGATCTCTTTGTTAAAGCTCTCTGTACTCAGCAGTCTCTTTAATAACTCTATAGGCACAAGCAAAGCATGTTCTGCATAGAGCAGTTGGGAGTGACTCAGCAGAGTCTGTCTGTTACGCTTAAACAAGATGGAACTGTCGTATATAACTAGCATAATGTTGAAGGTTTTCTAATGTGAACTCAAAATCTCAGCTCAATATGACCACAAATTATCATTTAAATATGTTATAAAACTGTTCAGATTCAGTCACTTCCCACAAGCTCTTCCTAATTCCAGACATTAACACTAGAAGCAAAGGATTTTTCCTTTGGTGCAGGAGTTTGTAGTAAATCATCCTTAAAGCATTCCCTATTGTCCTCCAGATTCTTTTGTAAAAAAATGTCTTCACCATTACCCCTACAGACATGGCCTGCAATGACAGCTGGCACAAAGGGTCAAACTGTCACCCCTTGTAACCCACATCCCCCTCTTGTTTGCATCCACCAGTTTCATCTTTTATCGTACACTTTGGACATGTGGAAATAGGGAAAGGACTTCCAATATTACCACAAGACTAAAGAAAAAAAAATTAGACATACAGAAAACAGTCATAAGCAGGGACCAAGATTCTGTCCAATGTTTGTCTTCCTCATCCTTTTTCCTTTGAAACTATTTGAAATTGAAGGAAGTTTTAGAGATAAGTATTTTCCTTTGCTCTGTCAAAATGCCAAAGCATTAACGTTTTCCTTTCAATACTGATGCACCATTTCCTACTTTCAGTGCTGGTAGAACAGACCACAGCTGAGGTACATAACACTGATCCTTCCCACGCATGTTCTCATAACAAACATATGACAGTCCTAACAATGCAGTAAATGCCTCAGTGAAACCATGTTGAGGTAGCTGTTACCCTTTGTTGCTACATGATCATTTCCATCTGAGAACTAAATAGGAATAAATCATGTGGGCTATAGCCCTTTGAGGGAAGGTACACTCAAGTAATTGTCATTCCACATGCTCATCTGCTGTACTCAAGTCACTTAACCCATCCAAATTTCCCTCCTTGATCATGTCCAATGACAAAAATATTTCAAGTTAATAAATAACAAATTTGGCCAATGCCTTAACTCAACTTTTAGTCTTACACAATCAAAAAAGGAAAACAAATTTCACTTTTGGGGTGGGGGCTTGGTTTTTTGGTTGTTTTGGGTTTTTTTCCCTAATAATATAGTATTGTGTAGGAAAATTGACAGCATATCTCACTTGCCTCCTGAAATTCAGAGTTCTTGCAACTGTTCTATCTATCTTCATCCATTTTGGAAGTTCATCTTGACACGTGGGAACTCTTTCCATCACTTCTACTGGTCAAAAGGGATTTTCCTCACTGCACTACCAACAGAACAATAAAAGTTGGAATGTGCCTGAGCTGAACCTTTTCTGTTTAATACATATTCTTTTTCAGTAGTAAAATCAATACATATCATTAGTTCAGATAGCAGTTTTATTTATCAAGCAATCATATATCAAATACACATTGAACAGATATATTTTCATCTATTCCACATCCAATTCAGATTGAAGTACATGCATCCATTCACTTCAGCCCATAAAATGAAAGCAATTGCCCAGATCAATGAATTATTCTCAAGCATTAATTTTACCTATAACACCATTCTGGTACTTAGCATGAGTCAACTGCCTTGACAAAAAAAAAAAAAAAAAAATAAAAAAAAGTATGTTGGTTGTTTTTAAGGGTTTGCTTTGGAGTGTTTTTTAGTGGTTTTTCTTTAAATTGTGCACATTTCCCCTTTCAGAAAAGGGAAAATTTGAAAGGTCTACTGATGTTGCATTCATGGGTTGTTACTTATGTATTTAAAGATCCTCAGGTACACAATACCTTCTTTCCAGGAAAACCAGCTGACAGATTCTGATCTTTTCAATCCTCTTTCCAAACACTCAAATTTATCAACTGCTAAGCATACATATGGTATACATTATATATAGGTAAGGTGGCTGACTTCAATGTCACACTGAAAACCAAAACCCAACCTGATCTGAACTGGGGGTAGGATTTGCACTGCTAGCAATCTAGAATTGTCATCAGTAGGCAGTGACCAATTACATAGTGATTAGAGAAGTGAGCAAATCAGCTCAAGCTCAGAATTTTTCACTCAGAACCATAAAGAAAACTGTACATGTCTCTAGTCCCCCACTTATCTCTGACCTCAAGCTTTCTTCATGCCACAAATATCCCCTCTCTGTAATACCAGGCTACAGTTCTGCTTGGTGGTTAGACCTGACCTTATGAAAACATTTTCAGAATATACAAAAAACCTGCACATTAATATTTGCATCTGTAGTTGAATCACCTAATCTGCTGAATAGAAAATATTGGAGATATAACAAAAAGAGAGGGTACAAATACACTTTATAGATGCATTCTACTGAAATAAAGGCATTTAACTTCCTTCAAAGCTGGAAAAAAATAGAACATTTGCAGCTTTATATTTTTGGAGGGGTTAACTCTGATTCATACATTGTCTTAAAAAGTTGCCATTCCATTGAACAGAAGCATTTATTATGGACATAATTTTTAAGATTCACCCACTGCATGATGTGAGATATGGCAGGATATGCTACCATATACACTATGTTGCAGAAGCAATTTCCATATATTTTGCATATTTTCAAATCAAAAGGTAAATTACCAAATTCAAACTGCATTATAAAAGTTACTACACTCAAATGTTCCAAGGTTCTTTGTTTGGCAACAAGATCTACAAAAAACAACAGGCAGATGCAGGAAGATTAAACATCTAGTTGAACACAACCCAATATATGGGCAAACCCTCCAATTCCATAGTAAAATACAAAACAGATTTCACTTTAGGTTTTAAGTCCATGAGTATGCAATACATAGCAGTAAACATGAAAAAACCTTAGAAAGTAATTTATACTAGGAATTAAACTCTACAGCTAACTCCTGCCTTATAATTAAATATCAAAATGTCACCAAAATGCCTGCACACACCCCAGAACTCTGCAATGTGATGTCTCTATTTCTACAGCAAAAACCACAGCACATAATGAGTTATAAACAACTTCTTCATCTTAGAAGCTAAAACAGATGAAATACTTATTGCTGTTTTGGCAAGGGGATTTTGGTTGGTTTGGTTTATTTGGTTTTGGTTGGGGCTTTAGTTTTAACTGATAATTCATTTACACTGTGCTGAATACCCTCAGCATTATCCTTGAATTATTACAATTAACATCCTAGGGCCATTCTATTAAGCCTACCTAACAGGAAACAACAATGCCTAAGACTAAATTGCATCCAAATCCTTGAAGACTGCAAATAATCACACTCCCTCCTAAGATACTTGTCTCTGTATCGGTGCTGTTAACAAAATGTAGCTGTTTTCAAAGACAGTCTCTCCACTGACAAGTACAGCAGCAACAATGCTTTGCTTCTTTGTTTACCAACTGTAGATCAAGACATTGCCCCACGTTTTCTCACAGGTCACATCTAGAGGGCACACATCGTAGCTTTAGGGTTGATGGTGGTAGGCTGGGATGCAGGAAAACCAGCATACTCCAAGAGTGCACAACTTGGTGTGTGCAATAGGCATGACAGTTAAGTTATACACCAGGAACAGTGAGCTCCAAGAGGCAGCAATAGCAAGATCTTTGGAAAAAGAGTGGTGATGTGGTGAGGGTGCCTTCCTTTTAAAATAACATATCTGAGTCACACCTATGGTCTGGAGAGTCAAACTGTAAAGCCCAGGATGGTCTTGTCATTGACAAGAGGTACTCCAGGGTAACTACAGAGTTGGCCTTCTGATTGTAGACCGTTAGACTTCAACAAAAGCAACTGCTTCAGCTGTAAATTGCAGATTCTAGGGTGGTTAATAGCAATGCAACTGAGCTACAGGAGCTTCTGCAACTACTTTAGCCTGTTAAAGGTTTTTTTTTTTTTTTAATTAAAAAATAATTAAATTTTATAAATAAAATTGGAATTTTAAAAAAAATAGAGACTTGAATTTCCAACTCAAGACACAACATTTAAAGAAAATGACTTACCAAGGAAGTATCTGGGGGCCTTACATCCTATTTCATAGAATCATAGAATCACAGAATAGTTAGGGCTGGAAAGGACCTTAAGATCACCTACCTCCAACCCCCCTGCCATAGGCAGGGACACCTCACACTAAACCATATCACCCAAGGCTCTGTCCAACCTGGCCTTGAACACTGCCAGTGATGGAGCATTC
>JANRGW010023089.1:0-12843 GCA_024733675.1 Psilopsiagon aymara
GCTGGCTGTCACCAAGCACCTTGTTGTTTTTCATGTGCCTCAGCATGCCTTCCAGGAGAATCTGCTCCAAGATTTTGATGAATGTAGAGTATACCTACTGTGGGAAATCTTAGCTATGAGCATTGGATTTAGACTTGGAATTGGTGCAGGTAGAATGCAGGCTGGTCAGCTAGGTTTTCTAAAGGCAGTGCTTTCTCTGTCTTCTGACTGGATTTGCATTATCAGGTTGAAAATGCAAATGCCTTTTAACTGTGTTTGAATCTGATTTTGTTTTGAAGTGATTTTGCTGACATTCCGTCTGAATTCCTGCAGGCTTTCTTCTGGCATTGAGCCTTACCTAGTATGTGCATAATTACATTATATAGTCTCTTGAATTTCGTTTTTCCTTCTTCCCTTTTTTATTTCCAGAAATTGCCTTACAGCATGTCTCAATGTTCTTCCGATCAGAACCAAAGTGGGAAGTGGTAGAACCATTGAAAGACATAGGTAAGAAGGGCATGTATGCATGAAAACTTGTGTGATTCTTTTTTCCAGCTATGCAAATTGTCCAAAGATTACAATACCATCTTCGCTTACAGACCTTGTCCTGCCTGTAAGCTGTGTGATTTAGTGGTGTTTAAAGCTACTTCTCTTTTTTTGCAGGTTGGCGAATACGTAAGAAGTATTTCTTAATGAAGATTAAAAATCAGCCAAAGGAACGGCTAGTGTTAAGCTGGGTATATATGCTTTCTAGGCTTTCATCACATGCTCAACTGATTCGTGATGAACCTGGCTTATTTCATGTATATTAACTACCATATGTGAGTGACAGAGAGATAAACCTGAGAGATCAGGCTTTGAAAGAGCCTTAAAAGCCCTTAGGTGGATGTGTGGTGTGGGAAATTCTTGTTTGTCTTTCCTCTGGTGGCAAATCCAGTTTGCAGGTTTCTTTGCCAGGTCATTTGTTTCCCTTCCTGCACCTCAGGTTTCTGTAGTTGTAATGATGTAGCTGCTGATTGTAGTATAAATTTGCTTGTTGAAAATAACAAGGTGATCCCCTTTTAAGTGGTGAGTTTTCTTATTTGGGTCTTTAGTTGTGCTGAGAAACTAATAGGTGAGAGAAGCATGAATTGCTTCTTTTAAGGTAGACGTAGTAACATCAAACAGTGTTGTTATTGAATGCTTGCTTATGCTGCTGTGCTGAAATGTGCTGCTCTCTTAATTATGTGGGCATAGCTGTTTGTGGGACTTCACAGGAGAGTGGAGAGCACTAAAGCCTGCAGTGGGAAGAAAATTGTTTTTGCTGAAGAGGAAGAAGGTGGGAGTTTAAGCCTTAGCACTTCACAATGCACACATTCCCCAGTTTGCAGAGTTCATTGAGTGGTAGTAAAGCACGTCAGACACAGGGGAGGAAGGAGGCAATAATACTTATTTATGGTCAGACACTTTTACTGTAAAACCATAGCCTTGTTCAGCCTCTTCAATTTTCATTCTGTATGTGTCATTTCCTTGCTTGCTCTTCAAAATATACATTCAAGTAGCTGTCTTGTGACAGCAGAATGTAGACCGCTTTTTTTTTATGGAGTGCAAGATCTATTATGATATGCCTTTTTTTTCCTATTCATTTCCAGGCTGATCTTGGCCCTGATAAATACTTGTCTGACAAAGACTTACAGTATGCTGTGAAACTGCTTTCTTCCTGTTCTGTGAGTATGACTTGGAGACGTTTAAATTGGGCTAGCACAAAAGTGCTTGTAAGGTCTAATCTTGCAAAAACACATGTAGCTTTGCAGACAAAGTTTGTAATTTTAGAGTTGCTTTCATTTAAAGATGTGCAAACCTTTTAATTACATTACCCACACAATATGAGGTAACAGGTTCTCAGCACAATTAATAATCCTGCAGGATAATAATCCTGCAGGCGATTCAGAGTTGTGATTTAATTGTATTTTTTTCTTCTTGTGCAGTACTGTGAAAAGATGAGCTTTTATTTCAGCTCCTCAACACTTTAAGTGTCTAGCTGTAACTGCTAACCCTTGTGCTGGGGGTGTTCTCAGGCAGCAGTGGATAAGGCAGTGGAAAAAGTGTTGCTGTTTCTTCAGTTCTTTGAACTTAATACATGAGTATCTTAGTAGAGGTACCACAGAGTCTGTACAATTTAAGCTCTGGTGCAATGCCACATTATAAATCCAATAGGCATCTCTGAAAAAGTGGTATTTAGCTCCAAAAGGAATTTCTCTTTAAGGATGTTAAGCATGTGAGAGACTGGCTGAAAAGGGTGGAAAACTTCTGTTTAATCCTCAACAGAAGAGGCTGTAACTAGGCTTCTCAACCACCAAACCAGACTGAAACTGATGCTTTAAAATAAGACATGCACAAGGGGTCTTTTCCTAACTTGTAATTTCAGTTGGTGCATGTATTGCATGTATAATTTATTTCCAGCTGTGCTGTCTCATTTGATTTCACAAAATTGCAGGAAGTTGTTGTGACAATTTCTGACAACAAAACTGTTCTGACAGCTATTAATGCTGAATTTCCTTATGAGCCATAGTTGTATAAAACTGTGAATGATTTTATTAGCTTAGCATGACTTAAACCTGCAGTAAAGCTGCTCATGGAAAGTGCTGGGTTCTTGATTCGTCTAAACTGCCAGTCTGTTTTGGTAAAAACATAGTGGATATTTCGTTTGTATGTTTTAATTTATGTGGAATTTGAACAAAGTCATTGTGAAGTTTTCTTTGCATTTACTCCAGGTTCAGATTAAATAACTTGAGCAAATATCACTGACAGAATCCATTTTATTGCTTTAAATATACAATTCAGGCAAATTTTTTCTTACTTGTGAAGTGAAAATGAACTACAGAATGTGTCATCTGAAACTTACCTACAGTTTTTTCTTTTGGTAGCATCCCTATATTTACAAAGTCACTTTTGCCATTGCCAATGAATCTTCAGCTCTGGTTATTAGACCATTCAGTGAAAAAGGGACACTAAAGGACCTTATTTATAAGGTAATGTCTCCCCACAATCCCCAGCTGGAAGGGTAGAATGTTTGCTGGAATGACCACTGTCATTCTGTTAAGCAGCTGTTTACCATCTATTGCTAAGCAAACTAAGACAATTACTGGCCTTTCTGGGCATGATACTTGATATGTGTGTTTCTTTTAAAGGCAAAGCCAAAAGACCCATTCCTGAAGAAGTATTGCAATCCTAAAAAAATTCAAGGCCTTGAACTTCAGCAGATAAAAACATATGGAAGGCAAATCCTAGAGGTATTTTGTTGCTTTATTTACCAGCCTTCATAAAGTTGTTTTTTGAGGTAACTGGTTTAACTAGAAAAAGCAGACAAACCTGAGGACAAAAGCTTTATTTCAGCAGCAGACTTCAAAGCTAAATGTAAATTGAGATTAGCTGCTGGGAGTTGAATTTAGATAGGCATATGTGAGGTGATTTCTGACCACCCAAAAAAAGGCAGGTGGTACATGTGGAACTTAAGTGGGAGGGAGTTGATAATGTGGATTTTTCCTTGTAGACGAAGGGAAAGAAGTGAACATGTGCCATAAGTTCAGTGTCATTAGTGTGTTGGGGTTTTTTACTGCTTTTATTACAGCTATAATATTCAGTAGAATTGTGAACTTTAGTTTCCAGATCTCTTTGGGAGATGTCTATAAGTTTGCTTTGAGGATCAGCATCAAATGTTTGTTTTGTGAGAATTGTTACCACTGAAATGGAAATGAATAGTCAGATGAAGATGATGTAGATGGAAGATCAAGTTGAGCAATCATTCCAAATAGGCCTCATTTATTATGTATATACTTTTGTATTGGAGGGTGTAAGATTTGAAATCATCAGAGCATCTTGTGACAATGCTTCTGCATTGGGATTTTTCAGGTATTAAAATTCTTGCATGAGAAAGGATTTCCTTACGGCCATCTTCACTCTGCCAATGTGATGTTGGATGGGGATACTTGCAAACTGCTGGATCTAGAAAATTCCTTGTTGGGACTTCCATCATTTTATCGATCATACTTTTCACAGTTTCGGAAAATTAATGTAAGATTTAGTCAGTGAATTTAGCTGACTTATACATCCCTTTATCCTCAACTTCTGTTTGTGGAGAACTGATTAGAATGAAAAAGAGCCTTCTCCCAACCCCTTTGTTTAATCTGAGCTTTTCTCCATCAAATCTATTTTCTGCTTCCTCCAAATCACTGGCTGCACAGAAATTTTGTTGCAGCACACTGGAGTATGCTGAGGCCAAAGGTAAGCAGGTAAAAGGGGAGTGCAGGTGAGTATTTTGTGACAGCAAGGCTGGCAGAAATAGAGGTAAACTGCAATTATTGTAAGATCTCTTTCTACCCTGGTCCTGTATTTCACAGGAATGTGTATACTGTGTACCACACGTCTCTTAACTGCAGGCTTGCAAAGCAAAATGTTATCTTCCTAAAAAATAGAACCCCAAATTTTACTCTTTTGTAGCAATACAGTCTTTCAGCCACCATCCTGTCCTGCCTTCAAGTGCTCATTGAAACAAATTCTATACAACATCACGAGACAGCTGCTTGATGACCTTGCTAAACAAGTTTTACTGTGTTGTCAAAGAAGCAATTAAAAGTTCATGTCAGTCTGAATATGTTAGTGCTTTTCTAGGAAGAGGAGCCATTTCTGTTTAAATGTGATTCAGAAATCTCAGAGGTATTCTGTCTGGGAACTTAGCATGTATGTACAGCTTGGACAAACCTAAGGAGGAGTGAAAGAGGCTCTCCTAGATTGGTTTGATATGCATTTTTGCTGTCTTTTAATCCACCTACCTGTAAGGTGACAGCTGGTCTTACTATGAATCTCATTCTTTGCAGTTTGACTTAGTTAGGAAAACATGCTTGGTTGTGATTTCAATACATTTCAATGCATGACTTCTAAAATGCTATGAATTGAAAGAGTTTACTACTTTACACATTTTTACAGAACATGGCTACACTGCTACCCATTTGTATCATTGCATACAGAAAATCAGCAAGAACTGCTTTAGCTTGAGGTGTCAAGACTTCATTTGAGCCAAAGTAATGCAGGGAAGTGGTTGTGATGAGGGACTGTCTTAATGGTTCCTCTCTTCTACAAATGCAAGACAACTCTTTTTCTTCAATGGGTTATCAATGCATGTTTTCAAACCAGTTGCGAAAATCTGATTTGTTCTAGCAAATTGTGTTACTTTCTCTGCAGACTTTAGAAGGTATTGATGTACATTGCTTTGGACACTTACTGTTTGAAATGACTTATGGAAGACCCCCAGATATGATTCCAGTAGAGAGCTTCCCTCCTGCACCATCAGTGTTTGTTGGTTAGTATACAGATGAGAACATGTCAGTCTCAGCTTCCTGGTTACTCTTACTTTTTACCTAAGATGAAATGCTGTGAAATAGCAGCCTAAGATCTTTACAGCTTGTGACCAGAAAGAATTATTAATTTGTAAACCAGAAAGTGTGTTCTTCCTGAAATATATGTAGCATATATGTATATACATATATATGTATACATATATATATGTAAATATATATATTTAAACTGAGTAATAAAGCAGTTGTAGTAAGTGATTAGATGTCTGGATTCTCTTGCCTCATGTATAACATTCTTGAAAAGTTTCTATGTGTATGTTGTGGTTTAAGCCGTAAATCACAGTTTGCTCACTCACTCCCCCCTCTTTCTTCCCACCCACTCTGAGGTGGGGGGGGAATGGGGAGAAGAATCGAAAGAATGTAACTCCCATGGGTTGAGATAAGAACAGTTCAGTAACTAAGGTATAACGAAAATCACTGCTGCTACCACCAGTAATAGTAATGACCAGGGGAATACAAGGGAAGAGGATACAACTGCTCACCAGCCGACGACCAAGCCGTGAACTAACTCTTCCGGGTTCCTGCCCCCAGTTTTTACATCCTGGGCATGATGTGCTGTGGTATGGAATACCTCTTTGGTCAGCTTGGGTCAGGTGTCCTGTCTCTGCTTCCTCCTGGCTTCACCTCCTCACTGGCAGAGCATGAGGCTCAGAAAGTCCTTGGTCAAACCAAACATTCTAAGCCATAACTGAAAACATTGGTGTTATCAGTGCTGTTCCCAGGCCAAAAGTCTAAAACACAGCACTGCACCAGCTACTAAGAAGGAGAAAAATGGCTGCTACTGCTGAACCCAGGACAGTGTGATAGTAACATTATAATACAAACGACATGGCACAGAGCTTCATCACTGCTCAGTTGATGCACTACTTAGGGGAACATCTCACAGCAGAGCCAGACATTTATTCTAAATTATTGCTATCCTGCTGTGCAAAAATGTGTTCATTCTTATTCTTTCTTTGGTAGTGTCTGTGTTGGAATCCATTCTGACCTGTGAAGCTATGAAGAATGGCATGCCAACTGTCTCACGGCTCTTACAGATGCCGTAAGTTTTGTTTAACTTGGTTTATGCTCATAGCAATGTTTTTAATTGTATTAAGAGGAAGAACTTTCTTGCTCTTGTTCTTTTTCAGAAAGATGTCTTCCTTATTCTGAGGGATGTATAGTGTCTCCCACATGAAGCTTTAAAAGTGATAGGCTTTGTAGAACCTATCCATTCTGAATGTGGTCAATACTCATTTAACATGTCATTGTCTCTTGGTGTGCTGGAGCTGTTATGAATGCACTTCATTTACATGGTGCTGTGGTTTAAATTGATCCAGCTGTTTAAGCAGTGCAAGTGTGATTAAGATCATGTACAGATATTTTTAAAGCATTTAGATTTAGGAGTCTTTTTGCATGTCCCCTTCAGACCTACTTCAGTAGATTTTGCTATCAGTTTACTTACGACCAGCAAAATAGATCTCTTGCTTTGTTCAGCAGTGACATTTAGACTGAGTTTGAGTGTGAAATGTTGTGTGGAATTTCTGGCTGGTGTCTTGCAGGACTGGCTTAGGAGTTCTCTGAAGATTAGGCAGAATAAATGTCCTTGCAGGTGGTCCTGGTGATGCAGTGAAGTAGTAAGAGGATGGGGCAAAACTAGGATGCAGAGAGGGAGCAGTATCAGTGCATGCCTGAGCTGGAGATCATACCTGTCTGCAGTGCCACCCTGCCTGCAATTAGGACACAACTGTCTGCTGTCACTGTGCTACAACATGTCACCAACATTCTGAGCATAGAATTACAGTTCCTGGTGGGGAGGTTCTTTTATATTTTCTTAATATAATGTGCCAGAGGCACGACCTTAATAAAGGACAGATTGCCCATACCTAAATCTGGCCCTGATCTTACAGTGTACACACAGTGTACAGATTGCAGTACATTTAGAGCATGCTCCAAGATTTGTATTTCCTGGTTGGGAAGAATGCAGGCTTGTTTCAGCCTTCAATTCTTTCTACTTCTTCCTTCCTCTGCCCTTGACAGAGATGGAAGGTAGAGAGAAGAACATAAGCAGGCGAGGAATAGTATGAGAAAACTCTGTGAATACAAGAATATATGGGTCTTAAAAGATGTTGAGCGTGCCCAGCTGTGTCTGATATGTAGGATATCATACGACATTCCTTTCGTACCAGTACCTTTCACAAAAGTGTTCTACATACATGTGCAATGCAATTAATGTGATTTAAAATAATTAAAGTATGTGCTTGGTTAATTTTGCAAGTACATGTAAGGGTCAGAAAAATGGCCTGTAAACAAGGGTGAACTTTGTTGGTAGTTTTCAAGTCATTTAAAGTTAGCTTTATTTCTGAGTTTTTAATGTAATACTACTCTTACAATCTTGATTCCTGACTTGAATTTGTTTTCTCTAGGCTAGGCCTGTGATAATTTTCCATAGTGAACAGCAACAAAAGATCTCTGAAATAGTTATATCAGAGCCAGGCTTGAGGTCTCTTGCTGGGACAGTTTTCTAGTATGTTCTCCAGGATGAAGTATCTCGACATGGACTAACCAGTTTATTTTCAGACTACCATTGCCCTCTAGTGTCTTTGTTTTGGATGGAAAAGGATTTCTGTCCAAAGGATCATTTCTGCTGTTCCTGCTGATACCAGAGAGGGGAGAGTGAAAATATCAGAATACTTGCTTTAGTTGCCTTGCCAAAATACGGGCAAAAATGTTACATTCATTCATTGATCTTTCACATGGTTCTTGTTAATGCTAAAACAATAGGCATGCTAACAGAGTTTTCTTTAAAAGAGCAATTATTTTCTTTAGGTGTTTCATGGTTTAAACTCTGTCAACCATGCAGCTTCTCTCTCACTCTCCCCCTTTCCTCCCCCCTGCTCCCGGAGGGATGGGGAGGAGAATCGAAAGAATGTAACTCCCACAGGTTGTTGATAAGAGCATTCTAGTAACTAAGGCATAACACAAACCACTGCTGCTACCACCAATATAATAATGATGAGAGAAATAACAAGGGAAGAGAATACAACTGCTCACCACCCACCAACTGATACCCAGCCTGACCTGAGCCGTGACCTAACCCTTCCTGGTAGCTGCCCCCAGGTTATACAGTGGGCATGATGTGCTGTGGTTTGGAATACCTCTGGTTAGTTTGGGTCAGGTGTCCTGTCTCTGCTTCCTCTTGGCTTCCTCTCCTCCGTGGCACAGCATGAGCCTCAGAAAGTCCTTGGTCAAACTAAACATTCCTGAGCAGCAACTAAAACCATCAGTGTTATCAGCGCTGTTCCCAGACTGAAAGTCAAAACCACAGTGCTGCACCAGCTACTAAGAAGGAGAAAAATGACTGCTACTGCTGAACCCAGGACAAGGTGAAATTTAAAATAAAGTCTTGATCAATCTTTTGTCATTATAGAATCCATATATTTTAGGAAGAGGCATTCTATTTTGGGGGAACCCTTCTCTGCCATTGATAATTGTACCAGTTCTATCAGCTTTTAGACTATTACACACAGTCTTGCTTACTCTGCCATCAGTAGTGGCTACATTCTGAGGGTTGGATGCTGCTTATTTTACAGCAGTGCTTGGAAAACAAAAAGCAGTACATAAAAACCTGTAGGAAAACAAAAACAACCCCAAACCCCACCAGTGACCTGGGGATGAGGACAGAGGAGGAAAAGGAGAAAGAGGGAGTTAAACAAATAGTACCAGTGGTATTCGTGCTGTGGTTCTGCCTCTTTCTTAGGAATAATATTCCTTTTTTTAATTTTTTTTTTCGTTTTCATCTCCTCACAGATTATTCAGTGATGTCCTGCTAACAAACTCCGAGAAACCGCAGTTTAAGGTAAAGATGAACATTGACTTACTGATGTTTGTGGAACTGCCAGGCTGTGGTTAGCTACGTGTTAATTGACAGATAGGATAGAGGAGAGCTGGCTTTGTGATGAATGCCATCAGTATTTGGATTCCTTTGCTGAATTGTGCCCAAGGACACTATATGACCCCTTAGAAGAGAGGCACGGTGTGGCCCAAGAGTGTTCAAGTGCAGTTTCTGTGCTGGAGCATTCCCAGTGCACTTGCCCTGGAGAGCATGTGCTGTGTGTCTTGTGTTGCCAGTCTCATGGCACTTTGAGGATATGACTGGAGTATCAAAAAAGAATAGTGGAATCCTAAACTGGTTTGGGTTGGAAGAGACCTTAATGCTCATCCTGTTCCAAACCCCTGCCACGGGCAGGGACACTCTTCACTAGAGCAGGTTGCTCCAAGCCCCATCCAACCTGGCCTTGAACACTGGCAGGATGGGGCAGCCACAGCTTCTCTGGGCACCCTGTGCCAGCGCCTCAGCACCCTCACCAGGAAGAACTTCTGCTAAGGGCTCATCTCAGTCTCCTCTCTATCAGGTTAAAGCCTTCCCCCCTTGTCCTATCTATTAATAAATAGCTATCCCTGCCATCACAGTATCCCTTCTATGATTTGGTGTTTCTTTATCCCTGCTGTTAGATATATAACTAGATTTGGAGTGGAGAACGTGCATCTAGAATCTTCTTTTCCCCTTCAGTAAGGGAATAGTGTCAGAACTTGGGGCTTTATATGAGTAACATAATCAGGTTAATGGTGAGTTTTGAGTAGTGAAATTGTGGTTTCCTTTATGACATTTTATGCTATGATTTTTTTTTTCCCCATTCTGTGTTAGGTCCCTACTAAGCTAAAAGAAGCATTGAAAATCTCCAAGGAATGCATAGAAAAGCGACTAACAGAAGAACAGAAATTGGTAATGTCTGCATTTCTTTATTTCCTACAGCCATTCCATTTCCTCTTATCACTTTTACATGGGGAAAGTGAGATTTTACTCAGAAGTGATTTTGAGTAATAAAAGCTTTCAATGACAGATTGGCTTTCCTAAAAATGCAGTATCAGGAGTTGTAGAACAGCTGTTGTCTGTGTGGCATTTCGCTGTTTTAAGCGATGCAGCTCCTAAGTTAAGGGATCATTTTAACTGCAGTGTGAGGCTTCATCCTCTATCAGCAACAGTAAAGATAAAGACTAATAATGAAAAAAGAACTAAATATGCAAAGTGGCTGCAGTGTGTTTTCTTGTGCTCCAAATATATGCCTTGTTTGAGAACATTTAAGAGCTTAACATGGTGTTTTCCTGGTTTGCCCTTCATTTTGAAGTTTCACCAGCACAGAAGGCTGACGAGAGCTCAATCTCATCATGGCTCTGAAGAAGAAAAAAAGAAAAGGAAGATCTTGGCACGGAAAGTAAGCAATATTTAATTAGGTTTCTCACACAGAAAAAGATGTGCGTATATATACATTTAATGTTTAGCATGCATAACCACTGGTATGCAGCTCTGTTGTGTCCTGTGATTTTCTGTATTACTTGCTGATTCTTTTCACTTGTGTAAATAGGCAATGGACTTAAGAAGTCTAAGTTACAATTGTAGCTGACTTGTGTATTGGTTTAACCTATTTGAAGTGGCTGTATGAAATCAGTTTAGTGAACACCAATAACCTGTGCTGCTTCCTCCAACTGGTGAGGTTATTGGAGCCTTTTCAGTCTGCTCCTGCAGCATGCTGCCTGTGTTTCCCTTCCTTTTTCGTGGATCAGTTTTCTGCCTCTCCCTTGTGGCCAGAGGGCACTGGATTGCGTGGTTGCTTGCCTGGAGATATTGAAGTGCAGAACAGTCTTATTGCTGTTGTCATCATGAGAGCATGTGTTGGGGATGGGTAGATATGTTGGCCATTAGTAAACCTTGTGTGATACAGCGGATGACAGTTACAGATCTGTGTGTCTGCTCAATCTTATAATGGAAAGCGATTTATTCATTGCAATCTTTTGTTTCTTCTGCTCCATTTTAAAGAAGTCAAAACGCTCTGCCTATGAAAGTGGGGAAGAACACTCAGCAAAATACAGCAACTCAAATAACTCAGGTAACTACAAAGAGAAGAGCTTGCTTCTACACAGTTATGGCAATGTGTTTGTTGTTGCTGTCATTTTTCTGGCTTAAAAGATCCAGGATCACCATCAGTTCACACATTAATATTGGACTACCAAAGCCTGATACCACTCATTTAGGTATTTAATAATAAATAAATTGATGATTTATCTATTATAAAACTATTCTTTATCTATTATTAACATACTGTCAGTGTTAGATTTTTAGCTGCCTAATTTAGAACAAGGTGTCTTCTCTTCTGTTTCTCGTACCTCAAAAGAAAATCAGTCTATACGTTTTGTTTGATATTTGAGTGTAATAATAATAAGATCCATTTTTTGGGCCATTTAATAATGCAGCCTTTGGGGATAAACTATATTTCCAACTCAAACCATGCTATAATTCTGTAATAAGGTGTTAAGATGAATGAGAAAATTATCTGTTCAGTTGCTGCTTCAGCACCCCATTCTAAAACAACAGAGCCTTTGACAGGTCTTCCTTTACTTAAAAGGAATGGTCAGCACTACCAAACACTGACTTAGTTAAAAAGTGTCCAAAGCAGCCTACTGGTCAAAAGTCAGTTGTCAGAGTAACTTGTGGAGTGCAATAACTGGCTGAAAATCATCTCTTAGAAGGAGAAATGAGCTGCCATCCATGCAGTAGCACAGCTCTTAAGGAGAATAGAATTTGGACACTAAAATCTAAGAGCCCAAACAACAGAAAAGAGATATTTCCCATTGAGGAATACTATTAAGTGTGCTTCTATGTGTTTGGACCTCCTCTGATAGTGTGTACTGTAAATCCTCTGTGTTCAGATTGGGTCTGAGTGATACGGTTCCTATGAATGAGGATCCTTCCCAAGATTTCATTGGAAGCAGAATTGGGTCTTCCCTCAATAAAACTGGCCTGTTTCCAACAATGTTATCTTGTCTGACTGTTGAATTTTAGTGGCACAGCTTTAGTTACTGTTGTTTTATTTAGCAGGCTCTGGGGCGAGTTCCCCATTAACATCTCCGTCATCCCCCACTCCACCCTCCACATCAGGTAAGTTCAAGACTCATTACAGTCTCTCTTTTCGGTTTTCTATTTGCCCCCTGCCCCTCATCTGTGGGTGTTACTTCCAAGGATGGTTGATTGAGGGATGGTGATTTTCAAAGATGGAACCCAGAGATGACATTTATGTTGTGTCGGCTAGAGTGTGGGCATGTTTCCTCTTTTGAGGGCCACAGAGAGCCTTTTAATACTGTTACTTTTCATTGAATAACCTTTCTTGAGATATACGTGGTATGAATTAACCCACAGAATGTAAGTCTCTATTACACCAGGTCTACTGATATTGCCACTCTCCAGTCCTTTCTGAGCCTCCTGTTGCAATATGCATTTGTTCTGATGTTAATGGTCTGTTGCCTCTGAAATAGAATCATAGAATCGCTGAATAGTTAGGGTTGGAAAGGACCTTAAGATCATCCAGTTCCAACCCTCCTGCCATGGGCAGAAGTGTTGATGTATTGTTGCTAATTACTCTTTTAATTAAGTTAT